>CAKAOI010047211.1:0-104272 GCA_916701655.1 Sebastiscus albofasciatus
ATATATATATATATATATATATATATGTATCACGTATATCTTGTGGTTTTGTGGGCTCCTCAATTACATGCAGATGACATTGATTTATAAGGTGGATTGCCAGTTACATTTCATATACATTTCATAACTGAAGGTTGTCTTTTTAATGCCAACAATAAGTGTTGTGCCACATCGCACCTTTTAAACACAGTTATTAGACATTACTATACATGGTGGAACATGAGTACCTGTACAATATAATGTAACATAATGGCACAATGGATACAACACCTTTGTGGAGATGAAAATGTGTTGTTTTCATTTCTTCTGTGTCAAAGAGGTGTTGATCCAATTGTATGGTGATTTATAAGGTTTGTTGCTTTATTTGACTGCATTACACTTTAGGATGTGTCATTAGATTGTGTTATGTTGTAAGATGTTTCTTTGACAATCTCCTACAACAAAATAACAGGACCACTGTATAGTATAATGCAGTCCAATACAACATCATAAACTACTTATTAAGAGGGTTGGGATTAACACCACAATGAAACTCAAGAAAATGTCCCTTGTTTCTCTATCGGATTCAATGATTTAGTGTACAGGTACTCATGCCCTGTATTATCACTTGCAGCATGTGGAAATGCTTTATGGATTACAGCTTTGAAAAAGTAGATTAGGTATAAATTATGTGCGGTCACTGCCAAAAGCGCCATATTCGCAAAAGTCTCAGAGTTTGTTAAATATACTGTATGATGAACCTCTTAAGGTGTGTTTTCTATTGAGATACAATACAATATGATACAAAATACTACCTAAGATTATTATTTTATTAATCATTCCCTATTGGTTTAAAACCTACACATCTCAAGGCGGTACAAAACAAGGGGATAGCACAGCATCGTAATAAATAGTGTAAACATCAACATTCACATATCCATGGACACCAACATTACCACAATCCTCAGTACAACCACCAGCCTAATCATTAACGTCAGATCATCATCGTCATCATCTTTACTAGCCGGACAAAGGCCACAGAAACTGTATGAATCTTCCTGCTCCAAGCATATCTCAGAAATGAAAATGCTATGTGTGTGAATGATTTGCGAGCTGGTGAAGGGGTTTTAATGATTGAAAGAAATAAATTAGATATGCTTTAATGATAATGTTTTAAATGATAAGTCTGAAATGAGAAAAGGAAACTTGTTTCTTTACATCAGATTAGGAAAATGTCTTTTTCGGGGTGTAATAATAGACTATTTTTCTTCATTTTTCACCAGCAAATGGTTATGAGCCTTCGAGTTTCGGAGCTCCAAGTGTTGTTGGGGTATGCAGGACGGAATAAGCACGGGCGTAAACACGAACTTTTGACCAAAGCTCTCCACCTACTCAAGGCCGGTTGCAGTCCTGCAGTGCAGATGAAGATCAAAGAGCTCTACAGACGACGCTTCCCAACCAAAATGGTTTCGCCGGTGGACATGGCTCTGCCCGGTGTTCACTCTGCCTCCAACCTGCCCGCTGGCCTCGCCCAGCTGGGATTTGACAGCCACGGTTCCCCATCGCCTCTGCTACCTGTTTCTTTACTCGGGCCTAAGCATGAGCTGAGTCTGCCTCACCTCCCCTCTGCCCTGCACCCCGTACACCCTGATGTCAAGCTCCAGAGATTGCCATTCTACGACGTTCTGGATGAGCTCATTAAGCCAACCAGCCTGGGTGAGTCCGCCACTTTCATGCTCAGCTGTGTATGTCGTGATCACACTTCGCACTCATCTACATACTGATGGAGCTTTGTGATCAGAGATATCTGAGCCATGACTTGTCAAACCCATGCTCGGTGAAAGTTCAATATGAGTTCACATTAGCGATTTCTGTAGGTTTCCCCTCTGACTGTCATGTTCTGTTCCTGGTTTCTTTTTCGTAGCCTCAGACAACAGTCAACGGTTCCAGGAAGCATGTTATGCCTTTGCATTAACACCACAGCAAGTTCAACAGATCAGCAGCTCCATGTAAGTCAGAAAGTTCTCCTATAAGAGATAATAAGAGAATAAATAATACTGTGAAAGCATTGTAACTACCAAACCATTTCCAATGCACTGATAACATGATTAAGAAAGCAGATGTTATCTGACACAGCAATCAACCAGAGTAAACAGAGTTGTCATTATATTGTGTGTTAAACTTTGACCGGCCTGATCTGACTTCTCTTTTAATTCTTCAGGGACATATCTGGGACCAAATGTGACTTTGCTGTTCAAGTTCAGTTAAGGTATGTCTAAAAGACCTTCCTGTTTTATCAGGAAGTATGTCTGGGTCTGTGTTCAGCTCCTCTCAGTTTTGAAGCAGCCAGAAGTAGTCGTGTCTCTTGTATAGTTCTTGCCATTTCAGTCTTTCTTCTTAGCGGTTTAGTCTGACTTTCAGATGCAGACGTAAAAGTTAATAACCCTCAACCAAGTTTTAACTTTAACCAAAGTTATTTCTGGTTATAAGTGATAATAAATGACAAATATTAAGATCAAGATTAATTTCCATGAGAACAGGTTTTCAATTGTGGAGCAAAGAATGCAGAGAGGACGCTCGTCTCCTGGATGTTCACGCTCCAAGTTTTTATTCACAATGAGGCTGAGCCATATTTGAAAATAAACAATAACATTGTGCACACATTTTATTGGACAATACAGGCAAAGTGTAGTATTTTCACCAATATGATCAAAACATTTTTGCAGTTCAGCTCCAGGAGTAGAGTTTTTTGATAGCTTACAGGCAAGCAAGTATGTCCGTTACCTCACATAAACCGTACTTAAAACAACTGAACTAAACAGGCACACTTTGTTTGGCATTGTTTTACTTAAGAATGAATACCAAATAACATTAAAAAAAATGCTGTTTTTCATAGTTGCATGATTAAATATTCACTGTATGGATGAATGCCGTCCTTTAATAAGTGCTCTCCTATATCATAGATGGAGATGGCTGTACTTGACACAACTGAAATAGTAAAATAAGCAAGCACGCCAACCTTTCTGGGAAAGTGTCAACTTTACTGAAACAAATTGCTTTTGACATTTGCCCCTCAACATTTGAGCTTGCCGCTTCTGTAATTTATTTTTTTTTTCCATTTTCAGATTTTGTTTATCAGAGACAAGCTGTCCTCAGGAGGATCATTTCCCCCCTAATCTGTGTGTGAAGGTGAACGGCAAACCCTGTAATCTCCCGGTGAGTCCAGACAGTTGGTCGTCAGTCATATTTTTTTTGCACATCACACCACCAATTACTGAGATTCAAGGTCACTGATGTTTGGGTGTTTTGTCTGCAGGGATATCTTCCTCCAACCAAAAATGGAGTTGAACCAAAAAGGCCCAGTCGCGCCATCAACATCACCTCTCTTGTCCGACTGTCCACCACCGTCCCAAACACTATTGTGGTGTCATGGACCTCAGAAATTGGGAGGGTAAGAAGATCCGGGCAGAGCTTCAGGAGTCAAGTGTCATTAGTCACCTCGGTGTGACTTGTTTCGCTCATTATGTTTATCTTTCTTTTGTCAGAGTTTTTCCATGGCTGTTTATCTGGTGAGACAGCAGTCGTCTGCAGTGTTGTTGCAAAGACTACGGGCCAAAGGAATTAGGAACCCCGACCACTCAAGAGCTCTGAGTAAGTTGCCTCTTGATCTTGTAGTAAAAAACATCAAACACGTGTTGCCCCTACATCTGTAAGTAAAAGACGATCACATAGACTAACTTCTTTCATATAGTAATGTATGTAGTCACAACAACTTGGAAGTCCCGGGAATTAAACTTAGGACCCAAAAAAGGAACTAAGTTCTGCAAAGTTCCTCAGTTCCTTTGCTCCTTTGAGCATTTGTTGTTCCACTACAGTTTTTGCATGCACATTTAATTTAATTTAATCTTTATTTGAAAAGGGATATGTGCACTAATAAATATTCAAACAAATGTAAATGTACCCGAGTTAGCGGAGAGGCTAGTTTTCATCGGCAGTCCCTTTGCCTGATGTCATTAGGCATCCTAGAATAATTAAAATTATACAATATGTACAATAGTTAAGAACATACCACATTGGTAAAAAGCATATACAATACAGTTACATAACATAAACGGGCAAAATACAATACAATACAATACAAATACATAGAACATTTTCCTCCATCATATTTTTGTATTGGTTATACGATAGTATGAGGAGTAATCCCAGTGTGATGTTTCTCTTTGCAGTGTTGCATTCTGTGGGTTTGAACAAGACTTAATTCTGAGGCAGTTTGGGGATCCTGTTAAACAAATAAACATCAGCACACTTGGATTAAACAGTCAGAATTCTTGCATTTAATCTTTGTGTTTTTCTCTTTCTTTCTCACAGTCAAAGAGAAATTAACAGCTGATCCAGAGAGTGAGATCGCCACCACCAGCCTACGAGTCTCTCTCCTGTGTCCTGTAAATACTCCACTATACTGCTTATTTAAAAATGTATTGCTGTAGTTACTGTTACTGTTGTTAGTTGTGAGAAGTACACCTGGTAGCCTGCAGAATACCTGTAGAACCAGTTAGTCAATTACCCTGTTAATAGATCAACAAGACATTGACAATTCTAATTACATAGTTACTCAAAAAGCACGTACACTGTTTATTTAACTAGATGGATAGATAGATAGATAGATAGATAGATAGATAGATAGATAGATAGATATCTTTATTTAATGCAGTGCTGATAAGTGTAATTCATTTTGTGTGTTTTTTGTTGTGTTTTGAAGCTGGGGAAGATGAGGCTGACAATCCCTTGCAGAGCGTTGACATGTTCTCACCTTCAGTGCTTCGACGCAACACTTTACATCCAAATGAATGAGAAGAAGCCGACCTGGGTTTGTCCTGTCTGTGACAAGAAGGCGCCGTATGAGCACCTCATTATTGACGGGTGAGCTCAACACGTCACTCGTTCCTGGTAGATTACTATCTAATGCCTCATTTCCACTGCATGGTTCGGCTTGACTCGACACACTTTTGATACCACGTCCTTTTCTCTATTTCGTTTGCCACTGCGGATAGTAGCCCCTCGGTGTAGGCATGATTCTCAGCTGATCACCGTAGCAACGGCACGTGACATCATTTTCGACACTCGCTGAATCCTTTCATCCGCAACCAAACCAAGGGATGTCTGCACTTTGTCAATTGTTTGCTGTGGTATATGGCGTAATTTTGCGGGCTGACATTTTTTAAAATCTATTATCTATTTTGATAATCGGTTCTCTGATTCCAGCTTCTTAAATGTGAATATTTTCTGTTTTTTTTTTACTCCTCTATGACAGTAAACTGAATATCTTTGAGTTGTGGACAAAACAAGACATTTGAGGACGTCATCTTGAGCTTTGGGGAAACACTGATTGACATTTTTCACCATTTTCTGACATTTTATAAACCAAACAAGCCATTGATTAATAGAGAAAATAATCAACAGATATTAATCGACAATGAAAATATCATTCGTTGCAGCCCTAATCATTTGTACCTGAAGCCAGCACTAAAGCAGCCCCCTGTTTGTTTTTTAATAGAAATGCTGTTTGGTCTGCTCAGATATGAATTGCAGCTTTAAAAAGTGCCAATAATACTGTTTTTCCAAAATATAAGATTCAAGAGGTGATGAAGTCCTAAAGCAGCCTGTAATCCTGGTTGCAAAGTTGCCAAACTGTATTGAAAAGTTCTGCTGTTTTCACAGGTTGTTCATGGAAATCTTGAATAGCTGTTCTGACTGTGATGAAATCCAGTTCAAAGAAGACGGAAACTGGTCCCCCATGAGGTCGAAGAAAGAGGTGCAGGAGGTGTCTGCTTCGTACAACGGCGTAGACAGCGGTATGTAGCTCGTACATTTCACATTTACTCATTCATTGAGATCCGTGAGCTCTGTGTGAGTTGAACTGTTCCTCTGTAGATTCACAGACAGAAACGCACGAGCACAAGCGGGGATCGTCTAACGACAACAGCAGGAAAGTTGATGTGATTGACCTGACACTGGATAGCTCCTCAGAGGACGAGCTAGATGATGAGCCACCTCTTAAAAGGCCCTGTCCCTCGCTGTCACCTGTCTCTCCGCCTCCAAGCAAAGGGTGAGTCTCCAAACCACAAACTGATCGTCTTTGTGCTCAGCTCTGTTGCGTTACGTCTTTTGTTTCTAACCTGATGTGGCGTTTTTTTCCTCTCAGAGTTTTGAACCTACACAGCCAGGGCTCACCGGTGAGCAGAGCTCCCAGCATGCCGCCTGTGGAGACCAGCTACATTCCTCCCCCTCCACCTCTCATCCAGGACTATCGCCACTATTATCACACAACTAGTGACCTGCCAGGTACACCCTGTCACTTGCCTTAAAGGATAGGTTTACATTTTTGTTAAGTCTGTCTTAATACAATAATCACAAGTTGAAAACATTATTGATCACAGTATTCATTTGTTCCATCCGTACTGGTTGTGAAGGAATATGTCTTCTAAAGTTCAGCTGAAGCTAGTGTGATGATGCTGGGTATCTTTCAAAGTTATTCTCGTCTTTAGAACACAAAATTCCATCTTTTTGTTTCCTCAAACGGTGTTTACTTCCTGAGATGTGGCGATGGTATGTCCTGATAGTCGTGTGTAGACTTGTTGCTGCGACAAATCCTCAGCAGTGAACCTGATCACATGACTACCAGGATGAAGACACCCATTTGATTTGACTAACTCTGCTGAAGCCTCATATTAGCTTAAGCTGAGTTTTGGCATGGACGGTAGATATTATGTCCCTGATCTGTTTCAACTGAAACACCTGAAACTCGTATTATTATTAAGATAAGATAAGATATTCCTTTATTAGTCCCACATCAGGGAAATTTGAAATTAGTAGAAATTTAAATTAGTATTAGTAGTGGTATTATCTGTCTTACTTTAATTTGGGAATGCTCTCACAGTTTCAGTTCAGTCAGTTTTTCCTGATTTCTTAGCGGATTTCTGGATGTTTATTCGGGATGGACATTGGACTTTAAGTGAAAGTGTTGGTTGCGGGCTCCCGGTCATGGCGCGGTGTTGATCAGATGTAGTTCAGATGTCGCTCTGTCCTAATATTGTAATAACGCTTTAAAAAGTGGGAGGTAAAAAGAAAACAAGAAAGCGACTATAAAGGATACTAATTCTTTAACTGAAGGAGAATCCCCACCTCCTCCACAACAACTATGTTTCGACTTTCGCCACGGAGGACGAGGAGAGAGATGACCCGTCGCCGGAAAAACCTCAAGTGAAATTCTGAGTTCAATAGAAAGATCTGAAGGAAGACTGCAACAAAACTTTGATACGATGAATACAATCAATCCAAGGCGAACTAAAACAATACTCTGATCGGTTAATGAAGGCGAGGAGCGTCTCGGGGTGGTGGAAGACAATGTATCCGCGCTGAAAAAAATAACCAAACAAGTTGAGAGTCCGACTGCGAAAATGGAGGACCTGGAAAACTGCAGCCGCGGATCAAATGTACGCCTGAGAAGCTTACCTGATAACGCTGAGGGGAGAGATGTATGTGCCTTTCTGGAGAAATGGATCCCCAAAGTACTGGGCACCGAGTCGTTTCCAGCGTTTATCTTTATTGAAAAGGCGCACAGAGTTCCAACTGGCTTTATATCCAAAGTGTTTGTCGCACTGAATCAAAAAATCTGTGGATCATGTCTGTGTATTCAGATTTATGACTCAGAGGAGAAAGGAGCGTGCTTTTTTGACACAAATTGCGGCAATCCGGCACTAAGGATTTTAAAGAAGCTTACCTTAATTTCCTCCATGAGCTGTGTGTCATAGTCACTGCTGCGGGATCACTTCACAGCCAGTATGGGCAGGAAGGATTACAGCAACCTATCATTCTCTCAAAGCACATAAGCCGTGCAAGTTTGGTATTAAGACAGACTTGACAAGCGAACCTATCTCTGAACTCAAATGTCTGTAGCTGGTTGAATTGGTAGTGTGTTATGAAGTCAATTGACTGAGCCTTCTTCCTTTTTCTTACAGATCTAAATTTCTTCTCCTTCCTCCAAGGCGACAATCAGGTATATTTACTCAAACGGCAGCGTCACACTGCACTACGTTTATGTCTGTTTTGTTGTGTTAATGGTCACTTCTTTTCTGTCCCGTCAGCATTACAACATGGTGATGGCCGCCGCAGCCGCCGCGTCAGCGTCAGCCTCCGAGGACCACGACTTGCTCCTCAACCGTTTCCTGCCCTACGGCTCCTCTCAGATGTTGCGGGAGCAGCCGGGCACCCCGGGGAGCAGCACACTGGCGGCCACCAACGGAGGCAGCAACAGCGGAAGCACCAGCAGCTTGGTGTCGTCCAGCAGTCTGCGGGACCGCGACAAAGACAGAGAGCGAGACAGAGACAGGGACAGCCACTCCATCTCGGGATTGTCGAGGTCCTCGGTGGAAGCCGCAGCGGCGGCGGCCATATACGGCTCCATATCTGACGTTATCTCTCTTGACTAGATCCACACAGAAACTGAAAGACAAGGGAGACCTCGAGAACAGGAGTTCTTTGTAAATAAGGAAGAGGAAGACGAAAGAATACAGTGCTATGTACAGAGAGGAAAATCTATTTTCAATTTTACTTATCATATGTATATAAACTTAGGACGCTTCTTGTCCGGTGAGTTACTTCAGTTGATATTTTTCTGTGAATACTGAAGACTTTTTCACACCTCTTCATGTGGTCCTTTGATTATATTGTACCTTTTGTACCTGGTTTTTACAGTTTTGTTTCGATATTCCATGTCGATGGCATTATTTCAGTATAATGTTATGTGCACAGAACCCAATGAGGTGACACCTTATGTAACATGATATTTAGAATATAAAGAAAATGGGCATTGTTATAGATGTACAAAAAAGGCAAGTCACAGCAAAACAGGAAGATGTGGAACACTTTCTTTATTTTCTAAATGGCATCATTTCTGTCAAAAGCTGTTGTTTTGACAGCAGAAAGATCTGGCCATTTATTTTGCCATCACTGTAGAGTTTTCTGTAAGACATTCATGCTGTGGTCATATTGTTTTTAAGGAATTATTTATGATGTAAGTTATGTTGGATGTATGCTGTTTTTGTTTTTAAAGAAGCATTCCTTATGCCTCTAGGAACTGTTGCCACTAGAATTGAAACGCTAGATCCTTCTGTTGTCATAACTCTGCACTCTTTTCGCCTGTTTCAGTCAATCAAATATGAACTATAGAGTTTATAGTTTAGACTGTACCTAAAATATGAATTGGGAGTAAGTCAGTATTGTAAGACCAGGCTTTTTCAGTGTGAATGAATGGCACTAGTCCAGCAAGCAGCCGCCGCCTTCTTGTGTATTCTTCTTCTTAAGTTTTTATTTTGAATGCTACACTCAAAAAATATACACAGCGAAGTGGCCGGTCGACATCTTTCAAGACGGAGCTAGTTTCTGGTCCATATGGGGGAAATTTGACATTTCATGATGTATTTATGTTTGATTTTAGCACTTGATCTTTACATAAAGGCCGTGCGGAGCAGGGGACACTTCAACAGTAGTTTTCAGCTTTGCATGTCTCTGCGGATTACCTGACAGCTCACCTGTCTGAGTGCTATGCTGCTCCTTACTGAGGCCACAGGATGCATAGCCTTGTTTGTTGTTAAGTGTATTTGCAGCAGCCTATAAGAGAACTGTGATAGCTTCTTAGTCTTTGAGTGTATCACGACATGCATTTTGGCCCAGAAGTCAAAACCATTGAAGTTCTTATGGACGCATCCCCTCCCCCTTTATTTTTCTTGACTTGTGCTTACAATTAGGATTATTTATTATCATATATATTTTCAGCATTTGTTTGATTCGTGGATATGCATTGCTGTCATTGTATGTGATATTTTCTTTTGTAATTATATAATTAATGCTATTTAAAGATGTCATAGTTGCTTGACATGCAAAACATGTAACATTTTCTGTTTGTTTTACTATCAGATGATGTCAATAACTCAATAGAGGCTTTGATCATTTTGAACCGCTACAAGGTCTACTGTGCTGTTTGATATTTGTAAGAATTAAACAGATATAAGAAAGTGCACATTTGTAGTTGCTCTGAGGACAGTCCTGATTCAGCTGCATGTGTTTTGTTGCAGTATGTAGTAGTGTTGTCACGATACTGGAATTTCTAACTTCGATACAATACCTTGGAAAATATTGATATTCTATACCACGGGGACAAACTGACACAATATTGAGGGCATAACATTTTAGATTTTTATTAAAAGATAAACAGCGGCGTGTGTGTGTGTGTGTGTCAACTTGCTTTCTGAGAGAGGAGAGAGGAGAAAGCGCAGCTGGTGCCTGTTTCAAATATTCAGTATTGATACTTCGATATTTGTGACAACACTAGTATGTAGTGAGATGATGATCCTCAACATCATCCCACCTTTTAAACACTTCAATACAGCACATGCTTATAGTAGAGGCAGATATATTGGCCAATATTAGCTTTTTGCAGATAATTATAAGCCTATGTGAAGGCCACTGAGTAACAAGAATCAGCTGTAGAGAGCTGCCAATATATGTAGAGCTGCAATGATTAATAGATTAGTTGTCAACTATTAAATGAATCGCCAACTAGTTTGATAATCAATTAATTGGTTTGAGTAATTTCTTAAGAAAAATCAGGGAAAAATCATTTTCTGGTTTCTTTACTCCTCTATGACAGTAAACTGAATATCTTTGAGTTGTAGACTAAACAAGACATTTGAGGACGTCATCTTGGGCTTTACGGATACACTGATCGACATTTTTCACCATTTTATAAACCAAAAAATGAATTGATTAGTTGAGAAAATAATCAACAGATTAATCAACAATGAAATCAATCGTTAGTTACAGCCCTAAATATATGTTTGAGGTAGTTTAGAGATGGTGTTATATTACACAGTTTGTCCACTAGAGGGTAAATATCATAAGAATCCATCCAATAGTTGTTAAAACATTTTTAAAAAAAACACAAACATCAACCTCCTGGTAGTTCTACAGGAAAAATAAGAAACATCCACTGTGAACCACAAATGTCTGTATCCCTCCAGTAGACGTTGAGATATTTCACTGGATAAGTGAAAACTTAGCCTGCGGATTTTAAATTTGGGGTATCAGAATCAGTATCACGAAATAAAAAGTTGCTGCATCTCTATTTGTGAATTAAAATCACAAACGTTTTGGCCCATTTTAAACTGCATAAATCTTTTTTCCACTTTGTTTATTAGTTATTTTTTGTCAAGGAAACAATCAGACAAACAAAATCAAGTATAATAAGATAAAATTAAAAAAAAATAAAAACATTTTTTTTTTAAAAAAAGAAGACATAAAAAAATAACAATAATAGACAAGGTGTGTGTGTGTGTGTTTGTGTTTGAATGTGTGCACGAGCTGTTTAGAGTAAACAAATTCTACAGGAAATGATGAAAACAAACAATTCTACAATCTGCTTAAATCTTTGACACTGAAAATGAAATGTATTGACTGCCATTATGCCGAGATCTCAGGCGTTCCTTTCCCAGCTGCGGACCAGATGATGCTGAGCTGGTGGCTCAACAGGTGTTGGATTCAGTCTTGAGATTGATTGATTTGAGTGTCCTTAACTGAAGCATTGACAACGACCTTGATGTGGTGAATGAGTGTCCCCAATCAATGATTCAGAAAACGCTCATTGTATTTCAGCTACAGGTAACAGCATTCAGGGCAAAATCAAGAGGGAACTTTAAATGTCCTTGTTCAGACACTTGACTGACTGTCACTGCTTTTTCCACTTGGCCTGTTTCATGGTAGTGAGGAGGTTGTAAGTGACCTTACAGACACAGAGTATGGAGCCTGAAGTGGGCCACAGCCAAGAATATAGAGTTTTGATCAATTATAATGGGCCTTTTTCATGAAAGACATTTTGACCAGAAAATCACATGCGTAAATAATACAATGATCGACGGTTGAATTCCATTTAGCTGTCAGTTTCAGGGTCCTGGTATTGTGCATGTTGGCTCTCTGTCACACTGTCATGACTTACTGGGAGAGCATCAGTTATGTTATAACACCTGTGCTTTACTATGACAAATCAACATGTCTGCTGTGAAAAAGGCCCATCAATCAATAAATCATTATAATCATAATACATTACAAAAAGCTATTGTAAATCTTTTAAATGTGTCTGAGCTCCTGTAGCTTTGTATGTAAAAGCCTTTTCGTGATTTAATTTTAAAATTGAATTATTAATTTATTATTATTGTTGTAGAAAAATTAAGGAAATATTGTAGAATCATTAATTAATCATTAACTTTTTTATTATAATTTTAATTTTAGTTCATTAATCCTTCAAATGCAAATTTAACTAATCCATTTATAGTGATTGCATCCATTTATTAATGTATTATAATTGAATGCTGTATTGAATGCTCTTTATAATTATTCCGGTGTCACACTCCTGGCTCCATAACAGATTGCCTTAGATCATAATAACTGCAGCACACATTTTGAGTTTCCACAGCAGGAAAAGCACAAGTGTAACCAATAGCAACAAGAATGGCTCATTTCCATTTAGGTGTGGTCACACATTAACACTAAATTAAACTCAATATGTTTCTGTTTACAACATATACAATACAACACAAGTTTGAAAAAACATGAAAATCAGAACACTTCTCACATTTGTTGCTTGCAAGTAAAACGTTTCCCTGAAGGTTCATGACCTCAGTATTTCTATTTAATTTGCATTCATCAGTCTTTCGAGTATCTGATAATTGTAATGGCTTCACAATTTATTGTTTAGCCAGAAAGTGACTTTTCTAAAACACCACTGATTAAAAATTCCGACAGAAAGCGATATAGGAAATAAGGCGTTTACTACATACGAGAAACGTATTCAAAATTATGGTCATTTTAACTTCACATAAATTTGAATTTGGCTTTTCATTTTGAGCATGGCATGGACCTGGGCTTGCATCGTGGATGTATTAAGAGAACTGGATACAGCGTTGGAGGCGGGCTCCTGTTCATTCCTATGAAAGTTGCTCAGTGGCGCATGATCATGGATGTATTAAGAGAACGGTCGTCACGGTCTGGGTCTCATTCACATGAACGGAGGAAGGGAAATAACTCTGGATTCAGCTATTAGTGCATTTTACAACTTTTAGGACCTAATGATTTAAATAAGGGCTATTAGAGTGTTCGTACTGGGGAGTTGATTCACCTAAAAAAGAGTTACGGACGTCTTTTTCCCAATGTAAGTCTATGGGAAAAAGTCTTTTTGGGCCCAATGGCATCACGTGACGGACACAGGAGTTGTAGTACCGCCATTTGGTCACTACAACAATTGGGGTCAACGATATAAGAACATGTCCCTATTTTATGATAAATGGTTTAAATATGGTATTATACTCGTGAGTCAATTGTTTAATAGAGCAGGGGTCCTGTGAGGTCCATCAGGTGGACCAACACCAGTCTCTTTCATGACCACAGACATCAGGGTGTTACAATGACTGAAGTTTCCTGTAGGCCTAGTTATATACGGGGAGAAAGGATTAATTCCATAATTTCTTTCAAAGTTTCATATACTGTACAAGGTTTACTCTGGAGTTAATATTGTTGTCTGTAAACACAAGGGGTCTGCGAAACACTCAATCCACAGGGAATACAGCCCGTATTCAGAAACTCTGCATTTGAAACAGGCTGTCAGGATTTCTGCCCATTTGTGATGTCACGAATATACAATATTTGGACCATTGACACAATTTTAAGCGTAAACATTCTAAATGTGTCCCAGTTTATTTCCTGGTTGCAGTGTGTGTGAATGTCGTCAGCTGACAGGAAGTACACATGGACCCAGGCTGTTGCCTAGCAACACAATTCTATTGCAATTCCGTTGCAATTCCGTCAAAATGTGCTAAAAAAGAGCGTTTCAGACAGAGGGTAAATACAGGCATATTCAGGCTGACAGTATGAGGAAAATATATATTTTTTTAACATTACAGCATGTAAACATGTTCTAGTAGAAACACAAAATACAAGTATGAACCTGAAAATGAGCATAATATGGGACCTTTAAGGTCAGATAATCCTTTATTATATGTTGATAGAGTGTCACAGCAGCAGAAGGAGCTGCAGTATCTCTCTTTCACACACACCGCGGGTGAAGGAGCCTGTCATTGAGAGACCTATTTAAAAACGCACAGGCGTAGAGGCGCCTTTTGTAGTCCATCTTTAGAACATTGTAGTTTTACCACGGCAGACTGACGTCATAACATCCGCCGCCGTCGCATCATAATGACGGAGCTTATAGTGAAAGAACAGTCGGATTCTCTAAACACCACTGTTATCTTTTCCTAAATCCTTCTGAATTCTCCTCCTCATCTTTCCTTGATCTCATCACGTTTTCCATCAAGGAAAAGTGGTCGCTAAAACACGTTAGGACGTAATTTATTGACGTTTTCCACCGCTCAGCTCCGTATATCTGAGGTCGCGGTGTTAGCGCGTCATCACGTTGGTTATGACGTTTTTAGAGAGCGGCGCCGTTTCAGAGTGGAATGGGAGCTAATAATTTTCCCCACATTTTGATAGTTTAATCCGTGAATGGCGCCGAAACAGGACCCGAAACCTAAATTTCAAGAAGGTAACGATCTGTCTGTCTTCATGTCTGGTAGATTAGTGGTGTCAGTAGAGAGCTGGAGCCGTCGGAGAGCTCAGAGAGGTTAGCTAGCTTCAACATAGCAACCGTTACCAGCGAGCCGCTAGCACAGAGCCTTCAGCCTTCATTGTTGTTGCTCTGAACAGGTTTCTGTTCACCGCGGTAGATATCTGTTCTTTAGGACATATTGTGATGTTAGCTGTTAGTAAACATACCGGTGAAGTCATGGTTTGAGTTTCAGAGATATTGTTAATAGCTAATAGAAGCAGTAGCTTCATTCATGCAGTGTAGTTAGCAGCTCTCCATTGATTTCACCGCCCACCTCCAGTAACTGTTAGCTGAGTCCGAGCTCGATACAAGGCTGAGTGGACAGTAATACAAATAAATAAATAATTATATTCAGTATTTCAGTCATTAAATGTAATATATATATTTATAGGTTAATCATTGAGTTCTATTTATATATTGAGTTCTATTTATATATTATTATTATTATTATATCTATAATGTTATTATTATTATTATTATTATTATTATATCTATAATGTTATTATTATTATTATTATAAATAGTAACATTTATAGGTTAATTATTGAGTTCTATTTATATGAGTTCTATTTATATATTATTATTATTATTATTATATATATATTATTATATATATATATTAGTAATTAATTGTAATATATATTTATAGGTTAATCATTGAGTTCTATTAATATATTGAGTTCTATTTATGTATTATTATTATATATAATATTATTTATATATATATATAAATATATTAATAATTAATTGTAATACATATTTATAGGTTAATCATTGAGTTATATTTATATATTATTATATACATAATATTATTATTATATATTATATATATATTAATAATTAATTGTAATATATATGTATAGGTTAATCATTGTTCTATTTGTATTTTATATATATATATATATATTAATAGTTGTAATATATATTTATAGGTTAATCATTGAGTTCTATTTATATATTGAGTTATATTTATATTATTATATATATTAAATAATTGTAATATATATTTGTAGGTTAATCATTAAGTTATATTTATATATTATGTTCTATTTATATATTATATTATATATATATATTATTTATAAATTATCTAATTATATAAAAAAAGTTAATTATGTTTTTTTTGACATTACAAGTTACTTATTTAAAATAGTACGCTGTGTCTAAGATATTATAATTTAATGCTTTAATATAAATGTGTAATAATAATTAGGACTGTCTCAATTGAAACTTATGTAAATTAACTTAATGCAATGTGCTGCAATTTCTCAAACCCAAGTCATGAGGTAATTTTCTTTATGAGGGCAGACATGATAGTTAATAATGGGTTGATAATTTGACAGAAAATGAATCCACAATCTTCATTATCGGTATCTAAGTTATTTATGTACCGAAAAATATATTTACAGCTTCTCAATATGAGGATTTGCTGCTTTTTCCGTCTGTTTTACATAATTATGAATTGAGTATCTCTGTGTTTTAAAGACTAAATTATTCAATTTTTGTAAACTATTCAGACGAATCGACAATGAAAATAATTGTGAAGTTTTAGGCTCAGCCCTACCCAAACTATTGACTTTAGTCTGACTCAAGTTCATTTAATTTGATATGAGTCCCCGTGTGTGGCTAAAACTAATTTCTAGACTTTGATGTAATTTTTGTTCTCGGCCATGAGAAAGAGACCGGTGTTGGTTTCTGATGTGCAAGATGTTCAAGCATTTAAACATTGTTCTTGTGTGTGTACAAGTAGTTTAGTCAGCTTTACAACTTCATCGTGTTTTATACTTGAACTGCTCTCATGCTGATTTTAATTGACCAACACTCTGTTCAGGTGAAAGAGTGCTGTGTTTTCATGGGCCATTGCTCTACGAAGCTAAGGTAGGCTGCCTTAGTTAGCCCGTATCTCTGATCATGTGATCCTCCTCTTGTGTCTCTGATGGAAACAATTTTTTGACAATGAATTCTGTCTTTCTTTGCAGTGTGTTAAGATAAACATCAAGGATAAACAAATCAAATACTTTATTCATTACAGTGGTTGGAATAAGAAGTAAGTTTTGGTTCAAATAAATCTAACTTTTATAGAGTTGTACAGTAAAGATTTCCCATGTGCTTGATTTGTTCCTTGGTGTTTTATCTTCCAGCTGGGACGAATGGGTTCCTGAAAGCAGAGTGCTTAAGTATGTGGACAGTAATCTGCAGAAACAGAAAGAGCTTCAGAGGGCCAATCAGTAAGTCTATTCTCCCTTTTTACTAACTTTAGAATTTACAGATGCCACTATAATGAGTTATGTTTTATGACCAAGGTCCAAAAAGAGAGCAAATTAAGGCAAAATACAGTCATCACCTAATTTTAATAGAAAATGGTGTTCTTCATGGTGAACATTGTACATGAGACCTAATGTGTTACAACGCACTGGCATAACCAGAACAGTGTGTTTTTGTCTAGAATGAATGATGTTTTCTTAAGTAATTGAGTTTTGTTTTCTTAATTTAGAGACCATTATGTAGAAGGAAGAATGAGGGGTGCTGCGCCGAATAAGAAGATACCTGCTCCACCGCAGAAAAATGACGTGTGAGTTTAAGTCATTAATTATTCTACCTGCCAAACTGTTCTGGAGGTGTGATACCTGTTAATGATTTTTTTTTAATTATTGTTTTAACACCTGTCCCTTTTTGTCTTTTGCAGGAAAACCAAAAAGAACAAACAAAAGAGTAAGCATGATATATCATGTTGCGTTTTCGAATAATGCATGCACAAGCGTGTTTCCGCCATCATTCCTCTCAATAGAATCTGTAGACTATCAAGGAAATACAAGCATAATTAGAGTCATAACAGGGTGTCACAATAACTTTGACATGTATTCTTTTTATGAATGAAATAACAGTTAAGTATGTTTGTGATGGTGCAGCTCCTGGTGCAGGAGAAGGGACAAGTTCGGGAGGAGACCCGACCCACCCTCCACGAAAGAAGAGGGCACGCGTTGATCCAACTGTTGAAAGTGTAAGTTCATAAGTCTAATATGTTGCTTTTAGTAATGATTTTTCTGATTGGTATATTGTATAATGTCAAATTATACTGAGCTACACTGAAGGTAACTCAGTAAGAAGTTGAATTATCTGTAGTTGCAGCTGTATAGTGGAAACACCGGTTTGAATGACATTAACTGTAAACATTGTGCTAAAAAGCTTCCTCTCATGGTCGTGGCTTCCTCCTTAAATCTGTTCCTGTCTGCTCAGGAGGAGACCTTCATAAATCGAGTGGAGGTTAAAGTAAAAATCCCTGAGGAGCTGAAACCATGGCTTGTGGATGACTGGGACCTAATTACACGACAAAAACAGGTTAGTAACCTTAAAATTTCCTTTTTTTCACAGCATTTTATTCATTCATATTATCACATGTATTTACAGTCCAACCAGGGTTCCAGTGGAGACTTAAAAAGTCTTAAAAGGCAATGAATGCATTAATCTAAAAATAAGGCCTTGGTTGGTATTATAGTGTCTTAAACCAATCTTTCAAAGGTCTTTTTTTTTTTTTTTCGATGTTGCATAGTAAAATCTCAAAAGAAATGGTAAAATCTGTTTTTAAAGAAATTATTTACATTTCGCATTAACGCGACGCAGATCCAGATAGCGGAACCAACAGCACTCAAAGCAGAGGGTCCACTGTCTGCTAGTTAGCTGTCATTGTAGCTGAACGACATTGGGAAGTGCAGAAAAGTAAGACGCATACAGCTATAAACGGAAAGGACACAAATAAATAGCAGCCCCTAAACAGGGAAGGCAAGTTGATAGAGATGGTTTGGGATATTTTTTGATGTAGGAGGGGCTTCGAGTTTGACCGCAACCACGACCGCGACCTGACCTACCAGTGAACAATCGGCAGCATTTTTTGCATACCTTTTTTTTTATTTTTTTTTGTTTAGAGCAATATTGTAGGAATAATTCAATGTTTCAGTTTTTGCAACATCTTTTATATGATTTACGATATCTCAGTCTCAAGACGCAGCTGACAGGACTGTCATCACAAGAACTTTATCTATCCCAGCATACGAAACACATGATCATATTATTTATATACATGACATGAGGTTATTTATACAGTCTATGGACATGATGAGCAATACTTTAGAAATAACTCAATGCAATATTAACTCATTATCCTATAGAGCAGATTTCCCTGAAAGCAAAAAAAGATATGCAGCATGTCCAGATACATCACAATGTGCAGATAATATAACCTTATGAACTAGTAAAGGACTGTGAAAACAGAAGAAAATCAGTTCAGAGTCCAAAGCGTTTAAATCTCCCTGGCTGTAAATGTCCTTGGCTGTTGAAGTCTTGTGTTGTCTCTGATAACACATACCCAGTCTTTTGGAATTCCATCAGTTAAGTGTGAATGCATGTACTGTATATATAAAATTTAATTCCGAGTGACATTAAAAAAGGCTTTAAAAGTCTTAAATCTAACTTTCCTTAAGCTGTAGGAACCTGATAACATTTCCAAAGTTATTTATCCCCGTGTTTCTTTTTGTCCTTTTGTTTTCTGTCTTCAGCTTTTCCACCTACCTGCCAAAAAGAACGTTGATGCAGTCCTTGAAGATTATGCAAACTACAAGAAATCAAGAGGAAACTCTGACAGCAAGTAAAAATACACATTGTTACTTGTTATTTTCTCTGCGATGGTTTTTTGTTTTCACACTTAACTAAGCTGTTGTAGATCACGCAGGCAGTGAAAAAAACCTGGCTTGTTTTACCTCCACTGCTCAGGGAGTTTGCTGTGAACGAGGTGGTTGCTGGTATCCGGGAATATTTCAGTGTCATGCTGGGGACACAACTTCTCTACAAATTTGAGAGACCGCAGTACGCAGACATCCTGGCCAACCACCCAGATACATCTATGTCTCAGATCTACGGCGCCCCTCACCTACTCAGACTCTTTGGTAAAAACACCTGCACAACATTACTCTGCTGTAGTATTTATTATAGAGAAGAGCAGCTTTAATGCGCTGGTACTTAAAACATCTGTAGCGATCTGACTGTAGAAGAATCAGTCAAAATACAATTAGCTAAATTGGGTATCTAATCACAAATGGACTCACCTCTCTTGTTGAGCCACAATGTTTAGCCCACCTAGGGCTTATGGGAAATGGTGTGCATTAAAGGCGGCTAAAAAAACAGAAATATTAAATAAACAACAATATTAGCATCTAACATGACGTATTTTTGAGAAAAGCTGGATTTTAAGTTATTAGCGATGTTACAAATGTCAGAGGGATTCTGAATAAGGTTCTGGCGCAGGACAAGGGAGGGTTAAAAGAGGAGATGTCAAGGCTTCATATTTCGTCATATCATTGGGGTGCAACACATGCACAGTAAAATCTGGTCTGCACTTGCCGAAAGGCTCACTAGGCGTCCGAAAAGATCTTTGATAAACGACCATAAACATTTGCTTTCTATTTGAAATTGTTCTATTGTATATCGGCCGCCATCCATTTGAGTGTACCCAAATAGCACCTGAGTTGACACATCCGTTTTATTTCTAGCACCGTCTGCTGTAACCCTCCAATATCACAGCTCCAGTTACACAGCGCATGAGTCATACCCCACAGCTCAAGACCGCGTCCCAAGAAATGAAGAATGCAACCCCAAAGTGTAGTTCCTGTTCATGTTTACTTAACACTGAACTGTAGCTGCTACATTGTAGCATAAAACACCAAATCTGCAAACAGACTTCAAATCAGAGTGAAATTGATACTTTTGGTTCATTTTCTATTTAGTCTGGTTCGGTTTCACAGTGCACAAACTAAAGCGGACCAATTTAAAAAAAAAAATTTGCTGAGGAAGCTAATACGTCGTCTCGAGAGCTGCCACTTCTATGCAGGAATTCGCAGGCATTGAAATATTGCTGTTGAAGTGTTTTCACTTTCTCGGCACTGACCTACTGTGCACACGAATCCCATCTCCTCCATTTTATCTGGAATGACTTTATAAACATCACTATTTTTGTGGACTTTATTTAGCATATTCTGTATGTTCTCTTTGGCCCAGATGTCAAGCAAACATCGTCCTCTCCCACTCATGTTAACCTGTCGTTTATCTGTGTACATCCTAACAAATGCCCGTGCAGGCAGCCTGTAATCCCCTGTGTTTTGATTCACTTCCTGTAATTGGGTTGGGTTATGTTCCCACTGCAATCAAACCGCATTAGGGTTCTCTTGAAAACAGTCCAAGACCACTTCTCGCAAGCGGTCTTGGACCGGTTGTTTTGGACTGTACCAGAGTACGATTTTGCGTTCACAACCGCCCAAATGAACCGCCCCAGTGTTTGATTAAAACAGACTTAATTTTGGTTATGAAAGTGTCCTTTGACACATGATAAATATCTGACTTTTCACTCATGTTTTTGAGTTCTGACTTTAAAATCAATATTTAAATGAGAAAATATGTGCATTGCTGTACAATTCAAACAATCATAACTGCATCCTAATTATATTATCCTCTTGTACATTAAAAAAACATCACCTAGAACTACTCATAGATATTAGAAATAAGAGTGCAGCCTGTTTCTTTGAACTACCTCTTTGTACACATCAGTATTCATCTGTATCTACCGCTGTGACCTGTGCCCTGTCCTTTTTTAATCACTTGAATTACCTCCTTGAGGATAAGTGGAGTTGTTGAAGTATTTCTAGTTGTTGTTAATGAAGATGAGGTTGGATGCCATGCGGTGTGTAAAACTCAGTCTTTGTTTGGTTTTCAAAGTGAGAATTGGAGCTATGCTGGCGTACACTCCCCTTGATGAGAAGAGCCTTGCACTGCTGCTCAGTTATCTACAAGACTTCCTCAAGTGAGTATTCATCACTAAACCGTTATTAATAAGGCTCTTATTGATTCATCTGCAGCAGAAATGAGTAAAATGTAACTCTGTTCCAGGTATCTTGTAAAGAACTCTGCATCGCTCTTCAATGCAAGCGACTATGAAGTTGCCCCTCCAGAATACCACCGCAAGGCAGTCTAAGGTTTTTTTATTTTAGGATCTGAAGCCTTTGTGTGTTGAAGTTTGGAGACGACATTTTTACCCGTCGAAAAAGTATGTGATTTCACAAAAAAGCCTTCGGAGAACGGATTGTGCGAGATCTATTGATTTATTAAGGAAGAATCAGAGAAAGATGTCACACTAATCCCTGGACAAATTCATTTTCTTTCATGTGGAAAGCTGCTGAGTACGCTCTTCCTGTATTGGTATGTTTTTGAGTACCACTTTTTAGTTTCTATGATACTTGTTTTGTCCGGTGGTTCACCAAGATCTTTTGAAAAGGAATTTCATCATGAGTATTTTTTTTTTTGTTTCCTGTCTTGGTTCAGATGCTGGCTAAATTTGTCTTGTAGGCTGTCATCATTTTCTAATAAAAGTCTCATTCTCAAGTTGTTGGTCCATCTTTAATTTGAACCTAATTTAAAATAGTTAGGTCAAGGTTGAATTTATTCTCTTCATGTACAGGGGGGAATTAAATTGCTTGTTATTGTTGTTACTGGTACTGTTGTTACTGACAGTATTTTGTTCTAACTTGAGCATATTGCAGTTTTCTTGTCTTAAATCTCTTGTTTATGAAAATGCTTAATGGAAAAATGCACCAGAGTGGAGTGTATTTTGCCTGAAGAGCCAGATGTTCCAGAGAGGAGCCGTGTTTGGTTATTACTTTGAGAAACGGTAAATTAAAATTGTCACTCTAAAACTGTGCACACAGTAATTAAGGCTGCATATATTCAGAGGTAATTTCATATCATTCAAAGTGGAACTAGTATGAATTTGAACCATTAACCAAATGCTTATTGCATGCTTGCTTTTGCTTTAATTCTAATTGAATATAAAAAAAACAAGGATAACTGAAAAAGTCCAATAGAGTAAAAATGTCATTGTCAAATGTTAAAATTTAATATTTGTAATATTTCAATACATGCTCATTAAATATTTAAAACCCAAATAAATGCTTACAATATAAGACAATAGTTCAAGTCCATCAGTCTTTATACCTTTTTGAAAATTGGATAAATAAAATCTCAAAATGCAAAATGTAATAAATGCCAGTTAAATGGTTAAAACTTAAATATAATTGGACCAGATGCACAACAGTAATAGTTAAATAGAAGTGAATAGATTGTTAGAATGCAATAATACATACATATCCCTTTCCCAAAGTTTTTACCTGTCACTGAGCCGATGTTGCGCACAGTCGGGTCAAAAGGTCAAACCCAAAGAAGTGGAAAAATAGTTTTTTTAAAAGGGAAAAACTCTTCGTGACACATAGTCTGACTCATCGGCTATAGACTGGGTACTAGCCTACCATCCATTCTCCTCCCCTTCTGTTATCTATCCATTTTTCCCCCTGTACCAGAAGGATAATGTGTGGAGCCAGACTTTTCTTAAGCGGTCTGGCTATGTGAGACTAGTGTTAGGGTGCTCGCCAAGGGGGTGAAAATCCCAGATTCACTCTCGTTTAGGTGTTTTGCCTCGATATATTTGCATCTTTTTCAACGCTGTGTCCGCCATTTCCGTAGCTTCCTTTTGGATGCGTGCTTACCATCTGGCATCTGGTCGTTTTTATAGAGATCGACGCTCAGAAACGTCCCAAACACTGCACAATAAGCAAATACATGCAGAAGGCAGGGTCTCTCTTGAAACAGACACCCCCACACTCTTCTAGTGGGTCATAAATGATGATTGAGAGGGATTATTTTTGTATGAGCTAATACATTGTTTTGTTTTTAGGATAATCCTACTCATTCTGTCTTTAAATTTAAATTATTTTTTATAGCTACTGTGTTAAAAGTCAAGAATGAACTTTCATACTCTAACCACAAACTGATTAAAAGATATAAAATATTATTACAAATTAAAAATTATGTTATTAAAATAATTCCCATACAAAATAATTATTTGATTATCCTGTTTTCATTCTATATTTATTACACATAGGCCTATATGTAAAGGCCCTATAACCAAACGAAAAAAAAAATAAAATTTCAAATT
Source organism: Sebastiscus albofasciatus (assembly GCA_916701655.1). NCBI lineage: Eukaryota > Metazoa > Chordata > Actinopteri > Perciformes > Sebastidae > Sebastiscus > Sebastiscus albofasciatus. The sequence continues at coordinate 23,724 of CAKAOI010047211.1, forward strand.
AAAATTGAGCATTGTCAATAAGATGGTGCAACAGATGAATTTAAACGTCCGTCTGAAGTCTGACTTTTAGTTTCAATCTAAGCTGTTGTTCTGTTTGTGAAACTGGACCCTGATGTTAACGGAGGCGAGGTGGAGCACCTCCACTGTAAAAGCCTGCACACACTGTAAGAAGAGGTCTAATCAGGCAGCTTGAGTGAAAACACCTGTGTAGGTGGATTGAGACTTTGAGCATTAACGTGTGATTTCAAATCACCGCTTTAATAGTTTTACATGTAGAGCTTTCTTCTTACTATCCTGCTGTCGTCCTGTTCGTCCTCTCTATCGAGGCTCTGCTGGGATTAACGGGTACTTGATTAGTCTCTCTGCTCATGTCTCCGCTCTGTCTGGTTTATTTAGTTAACATGCACTGTTTGAGTAGCATCCACACGCCGACTGCAGCCTGCTTTATTTTAGCTAATTGTGGCTTCGTGACATGCAGCCAAGATTACATCCTTTCTGATAAAAAATGATATAAAACCGATGACTTACTTACTACGAGTTGGACATGTGGTTTTAATTTAAACACTTAAAAGAAACATTCTTTGGCCTGTGCTGTAGTTTTTGCCTCAAAGCTTTTATTACTCCACTTGAAAAATGATTTCAAGCAAAGTGGTGAATGTGATCGAGCTCTGAGGTTACTTTAGACACCTGTGAGCTTTTTCCTCTTATATTGGCTGAGATGAATTTCCTGCTCTGATGGTGTGGATTCACCAAAACCAGGGTCTCCTGCTGCCAGCGGTGGAATAACATCCCGCTGATGGAAAGCATGTGGTGCAGTCAGAGTATTTTGTTGAGGAAAGAGATGCTATTGAAACCAGGCCCCTTCCTCCCCCCTCAACTTCTCCGGACTAAAATGTGTTCAGCAGAATCCCCCCCTTCCCTTTTCCGCTGTTGTTGTGACTTGCTTGACATGAAAAAGAGAAGCATAATATTAGTTTCAGACTGATTTGTGGTTTTGTCTGTGTCAGCTGCTCGCAGTTGTTATGGCAAGAACAATTCAGACAGTTTCAAGAAGAATTTCTTTAATCCAATTTCCCCCCCCTCCCTAGTTTTAACCAGGACCATATGCGTTTTCACTGGAGTGTACTCTCAGATCACAGCGCCCTGATGGCTTTTAACAGCCCATCAGAAGGACTTGACACGCACACAGGACTCCTCTGCAGATCCGTTCAGGGAGACACTGCTCCTTTCTTGGCTCCATTTACTGCTGCGATTAACACTTTGCACTTGGCGTTGGAGGCAGGGTCACCGAGAGGCCTTCCTCTGGTGTGAGGGCTTTCATGTGACCCTGGTGACACAGAGCCTTAGTGCTGTCGTTACCCAGTAGATGAGAGAGACATGTGCACGATACGGCCACGGCTAATGAGGCCGGTTCGAGTCTGAGTGATGGTTTCAGCAGGTTTCCCCTCCACATTTGACTGTTCTGGTCTGCCAACTAAAAGACACACTTCAGACAGGTCTGCAGGAACCGCTTAGATCAGGGATCAGAAATGTCATGAGTTCATTGCCCTTTGGGGATGATCATAGGATTTAACAGAATATTTTAGCATCTATGTATGGTTCTGTTTTATATATCAGAGCAAATAAGCTTTTGCTCTTTAATGTATAAAAAGCAGTGGTGGAAAGTGCGTTCACTGAAGTATTGTACAATTTAAAGGTACTTTTGCAGGTACTTTATACTTCTACTCCACTAAATATCAGAGGGAAATGTTGTACTATTCACTCTACTACATTTTTTAAATGATAGACTGGAAACAGGGTGAAACAAAGAAAAAAAAATCCACTGACCAGAACATCTAAAGCTCACCAGTTAACACATTATATCTTGTTTGATTAATCAGTACAAAAACGTGTAAACATGTAAAAATGACAAATGCAGTTAGCAAGGTGCTAATTAGCTAGGCAATCTCTTGGTTGGGACCACTATCTTCAAAGGCCGTATATAATGCCAGAAATAAAGTAAATTGTTTGTTCCATTGCAACCAAGGAGGGTGAAAAGAGGAGATGTCATGCATCATTAACGGGCCATATCTGTGGGGTACAACACATGCAACACAACGCATTCATTCTTATGAAAGTTGCTCAGTGGCGCGTGATGCCGAAATGGCTCGACTTCCGACTGGAAAAGTTAAGTCCATTGGGCCCGTGGAGCATGCACAGTAGGGTCCGCTCGGTCACATCGCTCGGTCACATCGCTTGGTCATGGGGTCACAGCCCTCACGCTGTCAACACGGGTTGCTAACTCCCAGCCCTCGCTCCAGCCGCGGTCTGGGTCTCACTCACATGAATGGAGGAAGGGAAATAACTCTGGATTCGGCTATTAGTGCATTTTACAACTTTTAGGCTATTAAAGTGTTCGTACTGGGAAGTTGATTCCCCTCAAAAAAAAATTATCCGTTGAGTTACAGACTTCTCTTTCCCAATATAAGTGTATGGGGAAAAGTGTTTTTGGGCCCAATGGCATCATGTGACGGACACGGAAGTTGTAGTACCACCGTTTGGCCACTACGAAAATTTGCATCAACGACCGGCGCTCTTCCTGGGGGCTTGTTCTATTGTCATATTCTACCGAAATGGCCTGTGCTGAACAATAAAATATTATAAATATAATAGGCCGAAGCATTTTCAGTCCAAAATGGCGGCAGCGGCTGTTATAAAAAAACCACCAAAGTTTCGTCTTTTTGCTTTTATACTCTTTTGCTATCTTCCTGGAGTCTCAGCTGGTTGCCAGGCAACTGGTCGGTCAGACCAAGTTATAGTCTGGTATGTAACCCTCAAATTACTCGAATAAGCATATTTACCAAAGATGTCAAACCTTTCCTTTTAAACCTGCAATAGCTGATTTGTTTTGTTTGTTGTGTTGTTGTTGTTGTTGTTGTTGTTGTTGTTGTTGTTTTGACCACATGGGGGAGCAGAAACAATTTGTGAACACAACACTGACATCACCTTTTAATGCCATACTAGTTAGCAAACAGGTGCCTATCTCCACATCCAGCAGTTATGGAGGAACAATATCATTCATCTGGAGTCGTGCTTCTGGCCAGCGGATGAATGTACTGTAAGTCCAATATTCACTCTCTTGTGGCTCTGTTTTTGTTCTCCACCAACTCCTGAGGGGCATATCTGTCTGTGTCTGTCTGTTGTTTGGGGTTGAGCTGATAGTTTTAGTGGGTTTTTAGCTCCATGAAGCCGAGGGGAGCTGCAGATTAAGATGATAATTCTCTGTAGGTTCATCACACTATGAGCGATCTCTTTCATGTTGTCATTTGATGCATTGATATAATAAAAATATCAATTATAGCTGTTTTAAATTAAAGTTCTCAACACTTCTTCCACCACTAAAAAAAAAGTTTGATTTTCTGTAGTATTGTGTGAGAGCCACCAGATGGCAGGATTTCACAGAACTACTATAAAGCCACACAGTTGTGCATCTTTAAGTTACAAATTCGAGTGGTGATGGTGATATTTATGTGAGGTGCTGAGATCTGTCACTGATGGCTCCTTTAGATTTGTTTCTTCTAACAGGAACACATAAGAGACGATCACTCCAATAAAAAGATTGTCATCCAATCCCTCTCGGTCTTCCAGCTTCTTTCAGACTGTAAACCAAAGATAAACTCCTGCAGGGACCGCTGAGATCCCCCCTCCCATTAGACAACAAATGTTATCAGTTTAACTGACTGATGAAAGCCATTTGTGCTCCATATGAGTCCTCCACAGCGTATCCATCTGCTTCAGACTCTCTGAGGTGAAAAACCGTCAGTGTTTAATGTGGTTGTGAATGTTTCCCCAGACTAGGAGTTAGTGGTAGACTAATTACACAGTGGGCACGCAGCCTCAGTAGCACGCTGCTGCCAGGGCCTTGTGTGACTGTATGTCATTAGTATTGGAAAAGTGCATTTGCCACAAAGGGCTGCGGTCACTCTGAGCCATTAAAACATGAAAGAACATACCCCGCTCTTCTGGAGAAGGAATTTGCAAGACATAAACAGCCTGTAAAATGGAAAACTACATCTGTGTCCATTTGTTTTCCTGAAAGACGGCCAGATTTGGTAATTCTGAGTGAAATTCTTTCCAATAACAGAGAGCAGTCCAAATAAAGGGGAAGGACTGTTTGATCCATCTGTTTTCAATGCGGCGTAGTAGTGGTTTTGTGCACAGGATCTCAACTCAGTGGGAAACTAAGAAATCGTGGAGGCTTCAGAGCATGTTTGGGGCCTTTGCTCAATTTACACTCTGGGTTTATCCTGTGTGTGGTGAGGCCTGCTCTCCGCTGAAACAGGAACCACCACAGAGCAGTGGTGGAAAGTAACTCAAGTACATTTATATTTACATAGTATGATCCTTTATATTTATTCTCCACCACATTTTGAGGGCAAATATTGTACGTTTTACTGCACAGCTGAAGTATTTTTATGCTTTTGCTTGTTAGGTTTACTAATCTGACAAAGAAATGAATGAATCAGCAAACTCTTGAATATACGATGAGTTAAAGGGACAGTGTGTAGCATTTAGGAGGATCTATTGGCAGAAATGGAATATAATATTCACCAGGAGGATTACTTCTGTTGTACATCGCGTTACGTTGTTAAATGCCACTCTTACAAACCATTAATGTTCGTGCATATTCGGGGGATAAGAAGGATCCTTAAGAGTGCGATTTTATTTCATGAATGGATAGTTACGTGGTTTTCTTTGGAAGAGAGAACGCCAAATTGATAAGCAAGTTAAAGTTACAGTGAATGTTTGCCTGACTTTTATCTGGGACAAAAACCTGATAGTGTTGCGTTATACACTCACTGGACACTTTATTAGGTACAAGGTGTACCTAATAAAGTGTCCGGTGCTAGTACCGGGTGGTCTTCTGCTGCTGTAGCCCATCTGCTTCAAGGTTGGACGTGTTGTGCGTTCAGAGATGGTATTCTGCATACCTTGGTTGTAACGAGTGGTTATTTGAGTTACTGTTGCCTTTCTATCATCTCCAACCACTCTGCCCATTCTCCTCTGACCTCTGACATCAACAAGGCATTTTCGTCCACACAACTGCCGCTCACTGGATATGTTCTCTTTTTCTGACCATTCTCTGCAAACCCTAGAGATGGTTGTGGTGAAAATCCCAGTAGATCAGCAGTTTTTGAAATACTCAGACCAGCCTGTCTGACACCAACAACCATGCCACGTTCAAAGTCACTTAAATCCTCTTTCTTCCCCATTCTGATGCTCGGTTTGAACTTCAGGAAGTCGTCTTCACCACCTCTAGATGCCTAAATGCATTGAGTTACTGCCGTGTGATTGGCTGATTAGCTATTTGTGTTAACAAGCAATTGAACAGGTGTGCCTAATAAAGTGGCCGGTGAGTGTATATTCAAGAGATAACTTTCTTTCTCCCCCTCTACCTTGACTTTGTGTACGGAGCCTCCATGCAAAACGGTGATGTACGTCTCTATGTGACTGGTTGCAGCTGTGCAGCCATCGGCCACTATCGGAGCCCACTTCCACCGATAACCATAGTTTGTAAAACGTCCTATCGGCGTTGATTAATTGGCTAAACCAATAAATCGGTCTACCTCTAATTTGAAGTCCCCTCAAGTTTATCTTTTGGCCCCTGAGGCCCCTGAGGCCCCGGTGTCCTTGACTCACAATACACACCACTAAGTGTGGAAGTGTTGAGACCTCACCTCAGCTAGTTAGTGAGCCCATCAATGAAATGGTTAAATGTTGATTTGATCTACAGGGACCTCACTATTGTTAGACTTCACCTCGCCATGAAATTGCGTTTTCTTTTGATGTGGAGAAGGGATGTAAAAGGCTGCGAACTGACAGCTCTGAATATCTAATAAGATAACCCTCCGTCTCTCTCCCTCATTAAGCTGCATACTGAGCTAAAACACCTTTTCATGTCACCTTAGTAAACAGCTTAATGTGTAGCTCTTTCATCTGCTATTCCCCCGTGCCTCCCCACAGCTTTGATCCACGTCTGAGTGTCTGGGTATGATTGCGCCTCTGCGCTGTAGATTTGTTTCTATGTTAATTTAGATTTTTCTGATAAGACATTTCTGAAAGCCCCCTTCACAAAATAAATGCAGGTCAGAGGTGTCACTTAACCTTTGACACTTGAGAGGCTCGGATCCTCTTCCCGGATTTTGCAGCCACATGGTTAAAAAAAAAAAAACGGCTTGCATCTCAGGAAGCGTCATGCACATTTATCAGGAAGCTCTTTTAATTTAGTTTTTTCATTCATAATTTTACAACACAACATGACATAAATATGATATTACATAATGTATAATACAGATGGAGTCATTTACTGCAATGTAAAGAAAATAGTAAAACAAAACATAGTAAGACAGAACAAACACGACACCACATGTTGTAATAACTAGCAGGACTTCTCATAAATACGTTTTACTCTGCTTTATTGATGGGCTAGTGGAGCAAAAAGAAAAGAAGTAAAGGGAAAATCTGATCTAGAGATAGGGTGGAGGATTTGATATTGTCTTTTCATGATGGTGTAGGTTTCTCCAAATTTGAATAATCCGTCTTTAGGTTTAACTAGGAATTCATACCTCATTTTTCGTTTTGTAATATTGTCTTCTTAGCTTTGCTTAGTGAGATTAAAAGGAAAAGTTTGAGGGGCATTGTTTAATATAAAGATGTCTCCAAACAGTGCAACTGTGGAGAATTTCTGATAGTCTGATCATGACCTTCGACCAGTAGTTTTGGACAGACGATGTGAATGTGTGTTGCTGTTGGTAAAACCTGTGTTTTACTGTTTCTAAGTTCAGTAACATGAACTGGAATAAGTGGCCTTTGACTGTTGTTACACAGCTTTCTTTCAGTCTCTTGGTTTTTATTTCTTCTTCCTTTTAATGACAAAAAATCATGATACAAAATAAATGCTTCCATAATAGATTTAGCAAGGCACACAGTTGTCATATTTCAACCTGCAGAGGGCAGACTTAGCTGAGGAATAAGCTGTTGAGCTGAGAGCAGAGAGGAGTAGAGGCTACTCTCAGTTACTGGTTTATTGGGTACACCTAGTTTAAACTGAGTCTAATACAACAGCCCTGCAATAAATCCTACCTTCATGAAAACGGTAATATTCAGTTTAATGTTCATCCCATTTATATTAAAGGGTAGACTAAATATCAGAAACACATCTCAATACAACAAAAAGCATCTAAAAGGTCCTTAAAGTTGAATCAACACCTCTCCAAAAGAGTGTCAACAAAAACAACATGATAACTTCATGAAGGGAGGATTTATTGCAGGGCTGTTGTATTAGTCTGCATTTGTTTTGGCTAGGTGTACCTAATAATTAAATATGATGCATTTGTAGTTGCATTGCCAACATGGTAGCAAAATACGATATACTTTGGATTCAAATCAAACTAGAATTAAAAGTCATTAAATAGAATAAAGTACACAGTATAATATCAGTTTTATCAAAACCTGCCTTTTCTAAATGAAATTCTGGTAACACTTTCTATGACACCCATGCCTATAGTGCAATACAAACATACTTATAATGTGTTATAATCTGCTTACAGCACTGTATAATTCTAGTTATAAGCACTCATGAATATTCATAATGCTTTATGACAATGATCTTAACACATTATAAAGCATTTTATAATGACTTATAAAGTCATATATCATAATACTTCATAATTGTTGGTCACTCACATTTGCAAGGTTCATAGTGAATTATAATAGTTGTAATACCTAATCTTTTTTTAATGTGGTTATAAGTTACTCTAAGTGGTCATTGTTTGCTTCAAGTTAAGTAAAAATGTATTTTACAACTTTTTGTGTAGTCTTGCATAGACTTAATGATATTTTTCACTTTACTTAAAGCAAACAATGACCAATTAAGAGTAACTTATAACTACATTATAATGCATTATAAAAAACATTATAATGTATTACAACTGGGAATTATAATACACTATGATCCTTGCAACAGGAAAATGTCAGTGAGTGACCAGCAGTTATGAAGTATTATGATACGTGACCTTATAAGTAGCGCTGCAACTAACAATTATTTTCATTGTCAATTAATGTGTTGATTATTTTCTTGATTAATTGATTCGTTTTTTGGTTTATAAAATGTTAAAAAATGTAAAAAAAAATGTTGATCAGTGTTTCCCAAAGCCCAAGAAGTCCTCAAATGTCTTGTTTTGTCCACAACTCAAAGATATTCAGTTTACTGTCATAGAGGAGTAAAGAAACCAGAAAATATTCACTTTTAAGAATGCTGATAACTATAATCATACAGTGCTTTAAGAAGATTATAACACATTATATGTATGTTTATAATGCATTATAGTCATGGGTGTTATAGAAAGTGTGACAGGCAGCAGCATACTTAAAATGTGTAGGAATGTAATGGTGATACCTCATTAGGAGGCCTGAACCATGACAGTTACATCTCATCCTACTGTGTGCTGTTGGTCAGTTCTTGGTTGAGTGACTCCTCCTGACCTCAGCGTGCCTCAGCGCTGCCCTCAGTGTTCAGACTATCCATGTTGCTTGTTGACAGCAGCTCCCTTCTGGGGCTGCCGGGGATTGGCCCGATGCTGACCTCCTGCCAGTCCGCTGAAGGAGAGGAGGAGAGCGGTTTGGACCGGGAGGAGAGGGTGAAGACGAGGGGAGTAATGAGGAGGGGAGAGGAGTTTCTTGACAGCTTCTTGCCTCGCCTAATACACACACACACACACACACACACACACACACACACGCACACACACACACACACACACACACACACACACACACACACACACACACACACATTTGGCAGAGTTAATCTGAGGTTTTTCTAGGCTTTCCTCCCACGCATTTCAACCGTGTGAGTCAAAGGGCAAAGTGTTCATTTACTAAATTACTACTTTCCTTTTACTTCCAGGTACTTTTTATAAGTTATAATTAGTTGTCAGGTGTATAATGACAAAAATATTTTGACGGTTGTTATTTAATTTGCAAGCTGATATAATGGAGCATGAGCTGGCTTCATGTCCAACGGGGTGTGTTGACTGCAGGAACAGAGAGCAGTGTATTATTATAATTTTAGAGGAAAATGATAGGTTCCCTCTATGCTCATAAATAGTCTAGCTATCATCACCGAGCAGCACATAACCCAGCGGAGCTAAATTAGCCCAGAATTTTGTGCTGTAGATCAAACAGAAATGGCAGAGAATCAATTAATGATTAATAGACCATCTGTTGGTGGTGGCGTTTTGAATATCAATACGACTCCCATCGGATGTTTAATCACCTGATACCATTGTGTTGGAACACAACAACAGAGCTTTTGGAAGTGCCGTAGTGTCAGCGAGCTCAAATGTTTTGATCCGCCTCCGCGATGCTCATAAGATATTCACCGCTCCAGTGGAGAAACTTGTCTACAGGGCCCCCAACAGTGAGGCGTGCATGCAGATATCTGCTCTGTGTCTGGGGCTGCTGCTGGAGATCCCACCCAAGGCAAGGCTCCATTCATGCTGCAGCATGGAGGATGTTATGGATATGGCCTTGACAGCGCGCTCTAACCCCAAGGCCTGAAGAGGGACAGGAAACAGTTGGCTCTTGGTCGACTGAAGTGGTGCCTGGGACTTTCCCACACGCCTCAGGATCCTCCTCGTTCTGGTCTGTGGTTGGAGCGTGTGTCTGCACCACTTCACACCAGGGAGAGGAGGAGGAGGGGCGGGGGTGTAGGCTTGTAGAAGTTGGAGAAAACTTTTCAGGGGGGATTCATTGCCCCTTAACTGAGAGAACAGCATAAATTATTTGTGCTGGCAGATGTTCACAGACCCAAATATGCATGAATTTGTAGAGCTGGCAGGCTTCCCTCAGCCAAACGTACTGGTTTTCACGATGCGTGCAGGAGCAGTTGTTATTCTGGCTGTTTTACAGAGAGCATTAATCTGAGCTGTCAGCACCACCAACCACTTTGGTGGAAATTATTTCACTCCTTAATAAGGGAACTCTGGTGCTGTGTTACATACGGCGGTCGGGGCAGCATTCTTGGTGGGTCTGTCATCATGTAGCTGTTCTCCAACAGTGGGCCTTCTGTGTTTGGCCTGTAGCGCACTCTGTAGCCCAGAGATGAAAAGCTAACTAGACATTAAATGAAACCACTCACATCCTCTCTGCTGGTGGAGATGAAGAGCACCTCCTGCCAGGAAGTGGGAGAAATCCAATATTATATTGACTTGCCTCTGAATTTCTGTTAGTTGTTAAACTGAAGCTGGGAATGTTATTTGGACAACAGACTGTTTTGTATTTACTTGTATGCAGATCTTTGCAGCCAACCTGATGTGCTACCACTACTGAGACTCGGAAAACAGGTCAGGTCCATAGACTGTATAACAAGTAGATGTAGTCACTGTGACGTCACCCATTGGTTTGTGGACTGCTGTTTTGAAGGCTGGAGTTCAGCATTCTGACCGTCGCCATCTTGGTTTCTTGCAACCAGAAGTGACGTGAAAGGGTGGAGCTAAACACAACTGAATGCTGAATAAGACATTTTTAGGCGTTATAATTAACTTTCATGAACTGAAAACACACTGTGAAAGGGTTCTTATCTGGGATAATACCCAGACCGGACAACACCATGGTAGCGACCTGTCAATCACAAGGTAGCCACGCGATTGAGACCATAAACTCATGTTTACAATGTTTACTGAGGAATGTGTCGATTTTCGAGAAATAATGGACTAGTTCCCCGTGATTATCGAATAGTATTTTTGCTTAGAATGCACATCCCTACTTCTCACTTGATTTATTACCTCAGTAAACATTGTAAACATGAGTTTATGGTCTCAATCGCTAGTTTCAAGTCCTTTTTAATACAGCATGATGTTCATTTAGTAAATTATGGTCCCATTTAGAGTCAAATAGACCATAAAGCAGGGTATGCTTTAAGGCGTGGCTATCTTGTGATTGTCAGGTCGCTACCACGGTGTTTTTGTCTTAGAGATTTAATTCATGTTAGTTAATTCTAACCTTTTTGGTCGAAATTAAAAAATATCTTATTCAGCATTCGGTTGTACTTAGCTCAAACCTCTCGTGTCTTCTGGTTGCAAAAAGCCAAGATGGCGACGTTCAAAATGCCAAACTCGAGGCCTCAAAACAGCAGTCCACAAACCAATGGGTGACATCATGGTAACTACGTCCACTTCTAATATACAGTCTATGATTGCAAGCATCACAAATGTAAAGTTGTGCAGGAACGTTGTAGTATATTGCATTAAACCGTTCATGTTTTTGTGACTTTAAGTCTTTATTTATTGTTGTATTGGAAAATGGATTAAGAAAATACCTGTCTTAGTGTCCTCTGTGGTCAGTCATACTGGCTGTTCTCAGCAGTGGTCATTATACGGGCTCTGGCGTACGATTAGGAACAATTTGCGTTACATTTATAGCCAATGTTTGTGAAACATCACCTTACTATTTTTCTGTGCCTTTTTATAGGCATGCAGTCATAATTGTGTCACAGCTGCATGTGAAGCACATAACATTAGACATTGTGTAATCAAGCTGTCATCAGTGCTCCAAGATGCAAAAAACAATAATAAAGGTAAAGTGAGACAACCTGTAGTTGTCAGGCTGTATCTGGCTGCCGAGGGAAAAGTGACTTAGAGCCTTTCCTACAGGAGGGCTTTGGCAGACTGCCACTTACTGTGGTCCCCCTGAGGGCTCTTACTGAATCAGAGAAAATGGGAATTACACATATTAAAGAGGGTAAACGTCAGTAATCACAGCACTGGGAGGATGCTTGAGGACTCATCAGGCCCGCTGCTGCTTTTTTAGAGACACTTGTTTCAAGGAGCCACCTTGTTTAGCAGCTGACAGCACCACTGCGACGGGCAAAATGACACGTTTCAGGAAGGCATCCACCTACGAGACTCGCCGTCGGCACACCTGTATTTACTCTCCAACCGTCTCTTATCCACACACTGTGCAATGATAACACCATCTGACCTCCCGATCCATGAGTCATCCTGCAGCCAGGTCGCGTTACAGCCTGTCGCGTCCGTTATTGTCTCCTGTCCATCGATATTTCCGGCGTGTTTGTCCTGCATTGACTGCCTTGTGGTCCCTGACAGAGGCGGGCTTGGTAGTTTTGACACGGAAGTTTGTTTGTTTGTCTGTCTGGTCAGCAGAGGTCACGCGGCAGTATGTTTGTTTGCTGGGTCAATTGAGTCCACTAACAGAGGAGGCCAGTGAGGAGAAGTGATTGAGGGAGAAGCTCTCATTAGTGGCCCTTCCTCCCTGTGTGTTCCTCTTCTGGTGGAAATGGCCAGACCACCAGGCCCTTTACGCGGACTCCCAGATAAGATGTCTGGAGTCGCTCCACATGACTTAGTGCTGTTGGTACTTTGACAGAAAACAACCCTCAAGGGAAACTCAGGCAACCATAAATATTTAGGCACCAAAGAGCTTTATGGAGTTTGTTGTAAAAGGATTTATAGCGGCCTCGGAGGCGATGCATCAGTGTCAGAGGGCTTGAAGCAGTGTTTACAGCATTGCATGTGAATCCTCCCACAACTCTCGGCCAAGCCCGGAGAACTGAACCAAATAAGCACTTCAGCGCTAGGAATGCAAACATCACAACTTTTCCAAACAGGTTTCCGAAAACAGGTGTGAGCTTGGCGTCTTCTTGGTTCAGAAATTGTAATCGCCTGCAGAATGATTCACAAACAAGACAAGTCGGTGGCCTTATATGGACCGATTTAGAAATGATGGTTCTGGGCCACGTGAGGATTTGATACGATGATACGCTCAGTTAAACTGAAACTAACAACTAGAAAGACCGTCAACAAGCTTGTAATAGATACATTTTGGGGTAACGAATAGATTTGACTTTGATAGTTCAGCAGTGTACTTTAAAGGAATAGTTTGACATGTGGGAAAAATACGCTTATTTACTTCACTTTCTTGCTGAGTGATAGAGGAGAAGATAAATGCCTCTCTTAAATCTGTCTGTGAATTATGGAGCTACAACAAGCAGTCAGTTAGCTTAGCTTAGCATAAAGACTAGAAACAGCTGTACTGGCTCTGTGCAAAGGTAATAAATATCTGCCTAGTGAGCTGTAGAGGTGCTGGTAGGCTTTATTTTTTTACCTAGCTAGGCTAGCTGTTTGCTGTGTCTCCGGTTTTCATGCTAACTTGCTAACTGACTGCAGGCTTTCACCTCTTCCTTACTGGACGCAATACAAACAATCAAACATCAGATTGTTTCAGTTTTTCCCAATGAAGGTGTCCTAACCTGCTCCATGCATCAGCGAACAGGTTTAGCAACGTGCCACTGGTTTGAAAAAAACTCTCCTGGCTCTATTTATGCAAAGTTTTGTGCACCTGCTCCACCTCGAAGGTATTTTCATCAGTCAAAATCAACGCTGATAGTAAGATAAATCAATATCACTCTCTCTATGTAATAGTGAGTGACATCGCACGTAGCATATCTGGACAATTGTTCGCGCTCCATTCGCCAGAGTTTGCTCGCTCGATGTATGTTAGGAAGAGCTGCATATGAACAGATATCTTACTCCCTGCAAGAAAGGAAATGAGTGTAATTCCCAAAAAGAACATTTGCTTTAAACCCGCGAGAACATACTTATTTGGCCTCTTGAGGGAAGCAGAAACAAGTTGTGAAATCAACATTAACATGTTATAATATCACCTTTTCAGTTGATCTGGTGAACTTCTAGTGAAGGAAACAGTTGCTTATTTACACATCCAGCAGACATGGAGCAACAGTATCATTAATTTGAAGGCGATTTTCTGGACACTTGACGAGTATATGTCCAGTATTCACTCTCCTTTTAGCTCTGTTTTTGGTCTCCACCAACTCCTGAGGGAAACATCTGTCTCTTTAGCTGCTAAAAGCTCCACTATATATTCACAAGCTAGTCGCTAACTGCAGTTTGGTTTTGAGCAAGTAGTGTACAGTGGGGTTTTAGAGCTTTTTTGTCTGATGAGAGAAGTGAGACTGAGGCAAAGCAGTAAAGTTGTGGGTGGTAAAACCAAAACAAAAAACGAAAGACGTTATACAGCCCCATAGAACTGAGGGGAACTGCAGAGTCGGGTGATAAATTGATGTGGGTTTATCACAATGAAGGAATCCTTTCACATACAAGTAGAAATGCGATCCATCGTTAATATGGAAACATACTCATTATAGCCGCTTTAAACCTTTGAGAGCTGTTAAGTATTTAAATGGTATTTAAAACATGTGACATGTTTGAACAACCTATGGACATATGCTCTTATAATACCCGCTTACATAAACAATTGTAAACAAACAATCTTCCTGCGTAGCTAATTATTATTTCCTCAGTGGCAATCTAATGTTGCACTGCAACATCTGCAACATCTCTTGCTAAACAAATCACTTGTAGCACCAGGCCGTCTATGCAGCCTGCACCACTACTCTCCCTTTACCTTCGGTCTCCTCATCAATGTTGCATGAGGTGTTATCTGCATCCCTCTCATCTCTGCCTTCCACCCCAGGTCCTATCCGGCCCGTCTCTTTCATCTCTATCCTCCAGGGCAGCCGGACATCTCGCTCCACCATCCCCGCTACCACCACTGCCTCTGTTGTCCTCTCCGCTCATCTCCCCCTGCTGCCCTACTTCTTCCCCGGCGGGGTCACAGGCCTGCTTTGTCCCAGATTGCTGGAGGATCAGGATTCCTCATCATCCTGTTAACTGTACATTTATCTGACAAGACAGAGGAGAGAGAGCGACCCCCGGCATCATTAAGCTTTAATGGACAGCCTAGAAATGAGGGAGAAGCCATAAAAGCAGGAGCCTAACCAGAGTCTCTCTTTAATGTCTCTGATCGCCCTGACAGGATTATTAATCAGGAACTAAAGGAATTTAAAACCTTTGCTCTTGGCTTCCTCACTTAGAGTCTTTAGCTTGCACCATTACATAGCAACCCGGGGTCAGGAGGTCTGCAGCTAATTGGTTCTACAGGGTTTTGAATAACAATGAGCTGAGCCCAATTACTGAACTACAGAGAGGCGGAGATGAGAGGAGAAGGAGGGGGACCCAGTGGAACAGGCACACGGAGGATGGAGGGAGGAGGAGATGGGGGAGGCTGTTTCACGGCTGCTGTCTCTCTCCTCCTCAGAGTAGGGATATTAATGAGATCAGTAAATGAGTGCTGGCAGAGACGGGGATGTGCTGCTGTAGAAAAACAGCCGCCCTGCCCCTGCAGGACAGCAGCAGCAGCTCCTCATTCGCTATTCCATTTGACTCCCAGATTCACACGAAATATGTGCGCCTCGTTCTTTTTGTCCCAGATTTTCCATTTTTTTTTTCTTTGTATCTCATGTTCATTTATTAGTGATGTATTTTCTTTTCTTTCCTCCTACACAGGGGATCCGTTTCTGTGGTCCTTTGATAGCTACGCTGTATTCCAGTCTGTCTTGTAGAGCCTTTAATGCTGTCTTCAGGGGTTTGTATTCAGCAGTGGCTAATATAGTTAGTCCCAGCAGTTTAGAAGCTGTAAATTTGTACTCCATAGCCATAATGGCTACTGATTGTTCCTTATTTTTGGTGACCCCTGCTGCTTTGGTGGACATCAAGGCTTGTTTTTCATCCACTTACTCATACATCATTACATGCTGCTGCTGCATATACAGCGGGTAGATTAGGCTGCACAGTATCTGCACAGTGTCTCTTCACTCTAGTGTGTCATGTAGTGTCCCCCTTGCCCTGATATTGCTGATGAAACTGGTTTGGATGGAGGCATTATCAGATTTAGAGAGCTAATTTGTTCCAGCGGCAAAAGGGCTCAGTGCTCGCGGTCGTGCTCAGTATTTTGCTTTTTTTTTTTGTGCTCTCGAAACATTGCATCAATGTTGAGCTGTAGGACTTTCAAATTGATCTCTGCTTAAATAATCTCTTTCAAATTCATGAATTCACATCGAGCAATCCCCTCTTCTGAGCATTCATCACTTTCAATAAACCCCGGAGAAGCTGTCATTATGCCTCAACCTCCTCATCCCGCTCTAAACTGCTGTTCAAGGGCTGCAAATTGGAAATGTGATTTAAATATTGCTTGAAATGGATAGCTCATATTCACCTAAGCCCCCCGTGCCAGGCTCTGTCATGCGATGAAAGCCGAGGATGTCGGCTGATGATCACTGTACTTCCTGTGCTATGAGTCAAAGACATTAATTGCTGCTAGCAGAAGGTTTAGCCCTGACCTTTCCAGATCACAAGGCAAACAGAGCTCTCTGTAGGCCCGCTACTCCGCACGCTTTTGTCACTTGTTCTTCATGGTTGGATTTCTCAGAGATGAGAAGGATTCTCTTTGCTTACACTTTTAATCGGCTATAGAGCAGTGAAATACTCCAGCTGCTGGTATGAGGAGGAGATAAATGCCTTAACTCTAGACTGCAAATGAACTACAAATCCTTGAGCTGGATTGCTGTTCATTCTTCAATTATGTAAGCCGCCATCTGTTTTTTTTTTCCTACTCAACGGTGTCAGTGTGTATATACAAATATACTCTCGCCAGACAAGATTTATAATCTTTCAACTTTCAAATACAAGCATTAATGAGAGTCCATTTAGCACAGTTTTTTTTTAAAGGTGCTAAATTTGATATACAGAGCATTAATATAGCAGAAAACAACTATTTGCAATATAAAGATATAGAGGAGTAATGTCTACCTGAGCAGAGAATGAAGTCCCTCTTCCTCTGTGTGTTGTAATCCGAGCTTCTCTGTGCTTTATCTATGTATGCGTAAACAAACACACACATGCATATGCATGTTAGTGCATGTGAGTCCCAGTGTGTGTGTCCCACTAGCTAGCTAATCGTCGTCGCTCTGCACTGCACTCAAACGGCGGTTACCGCTGCTAATGCCGTCCCGACTGACGCCACCCTCCGGTTCCCCCTCAGGTAAACACTGTTAGCACTGTCAGCACCGCTGCCATTGTTTTTTACTGTTTGTGCTGTTTGCTGCTAACCATCACCATGTTGAGAGCTGTGTAGAGGCAATCCCTCAATCACAGCTACGCTCTGCAATTTTGCACCATTAAGATATTTTTTTTGGCATTTTCGCCTTTATTTGATAAAGGACATGTAGAAATAGGAGAGAGAGGGGTATGACATGCTACCATAGACAGTATATAAGAAGTGGATGTAGTCACAGTGAGGTCATCCATTGGTTTGTGGACTGCCGTTTTGAAGTTTTGAAGCCTCGAGTTTGTGATTTTGGCCGTCGCCATCTTGGTATTTGGCCATCACCATCTAGTATTTTTTGCAACCAGAAGTGACACGAGAGTGTGAAGCTTAGCATACCCGAACGCTGAATAAGACATAACTAACTTGTTATTATTAAATGTCATAATTAACTTTCATGAACTGAAAACACACCGTTGAAGGGTTAAAGTTGTAAGACAGACATAACACCCAGACCGGACACCACCTTGTGACCTGTCAATCA
Organism: Sebastiscus albofasciatus; assembly: GCA_916701655.1. Classification (NCBI taxonomy): domain Eukaryota; kingdom Metazoa; phylum Chordata; class Actinopteri; order Perciformes; family Sebastidae; genus Sebastiscus; species Sebastiscus albofasciatus. The sequence goes on from CAKAOI010047211.1 coordinate 41,230, forward strand.
CAAGGTAGCCACGCCCTAAAGCATCTCCTGCTTTATGGTCTATTTGACTCTAAATAAGGCCATAATTTACTAAATGAACATCATGCTGTATTGAAGAAGACTTGAAACTAGTGATTGAGACCATAAACTCATGTTTACAATGTTTACTGAGGTAATAAATCAAGTGAGAAGTAGGGTCATTTTCTCATAGACTTCTATACAATCAGACTTCTTTTTGCAACCAGAGGAGTCGCTTCCTGCTGGCTATTAGAAAGAATGCAAGTTGAAGGTACTTCAGCATTGGCTTCACATTTCAGACCCGGAGGTCGCCCACTGCATGCAACAAAGGCCGAAACGGAACCTGAGACGTTGCGGTTATAAGGCATGCGTCGTAACCACTCGAGTACCAAGGCACTCCTAGCTCCTAGTTTTTAGGCAATACAAACAGCTGATGATCTCCAGAAAAAGACTTTGAATATTCATCACTATTGATTTGATTGGCTTCGTATAGATTTGTGCAAGGCTGTCTCGCAAATACACTTCTGAAATCCCTCCTCAGCCGTGTGCTTGGATGTGGATTATAGTGTTGAATCTCATCATTTTAAAAAAAATGGTTGTCAATGCCATTCATTCCAAACAATCCTCTGAGCCTGTAATGTATTCTGAACTCTTGAATCTGCATATTTGCATACTGTAACAGAGTTGCAGCTGTGGTCTCAGAAGAGTTTATCATTATTTCACATTTATTTTGTCTCCCTAATTACCTAATTAATTCTGTTGTTTTGATTGTGGTGTTTACCGTTTGCTTTGTGGAGGCGTAATCCTGTTCTATTTGTCTGTTTGAAGAAGGAGCAGTCTCACTGAATTATTCATGCTGCGCTCCAGCGACAGCACAGCCGTTTAAATGATGAAGGCATTCGTGAAATCCTCGCTCTCTTTCACACACACACACACACACACACACACACACACACACACTTTCTCTTTCTCACTCTCGCCTCTCTTTCTCTGTGAGTGCCTGAGGCGGTGGAAGTGGGATGTAAGGAGGGGAGAGGATTTCACGAGGCTCACAAGCGCACCTCAAATGAGGCGATGGGAAAACATGTCCCTCTAATGTGTCTGACCGAGTCTCAGAGAGGGACGGACTCAAAGCCATGTCTAATCTGACACCATAATGCGACCTTTCATCTCCACGTTTCACAGGAAACATTGCTCCACCCTGTGCATTGTACATGTCGGTTTATGTGTGTGTGTGTGTGTATGTGTGTCTGTGTGTGTTCCTGGTCGGGCCCAGCGCCCACTGAGCAGGAATGCGGACACTTGAGTCGACACAGGCCCTCTGGAGTGCTGCTGATGTGTCAAAACGTTGTTCGCTGATTGGATATCGCTGTGTCATGTGGTGGCTGGGTGTCCACTTCGCACCTTCAGCTGTGACTTTTTTCCAGTGTTGAGGATACTTGATAGAGCACAAAGTCAGCAGAATCCGGCAGATCTATTCGAGGGTTACTGGCATCTGGTTTGACTTTTTTTTTTTTTTTTTTTTTTTTTTTTTAGGAAATGCTGTGTCTTCATCCTCGGTGTGGTCTTAATGGTGTTCTCTCAAAGAGCTCTTCCTCAGGGAGGCGGCGAAGGAGGAGGAGGAGGAGGGAGGTGATAGGCCTCTCTGGGGATTGTCTGTTTGTAGTGTTTACTGCCAAACCCTTAAGGACTCCAGGCACTTTCATCAACACTAAGTAGTACACAGCACACACTTCCCCGCCTGTGTTCCCTCAGCTTTTACTTTCCTCTCACACTTCTGTGCATTTAAAGTAAAAAACTATATATGACACCTTTGAGTCCCAGATGTCACTTATCTGCGTCTGTATGGACTGATTGCCATCTCCAAGTGGCACCGCACTCCCATTATATATATACGCATTTACATAAAGAGCATCCTACACCACCGAACGTCATTTGTTCGCAGCTTCTTTCATGGTTTCCCCTCAGGGCGGCATTGTCCTTAAAATGCACACATCACAACCAGTGGCTCTGGTTTTCATGATTTCTTTTGATGATTGCAGGCTTGATGGACGTTATCAGCCGCCACGACTCCGGGCTCAGACAAAGCCTCCAGCAATACAGTACGTATGGTTTTTATTTCAAATCTTTTTTAATGTGTTGTTTTCTCTCAGTGGGCCTGTGGATTGTGCATTCTATTTGATCTGCCCTAAACATACATCTTTAATCTGTGCTGCGGGCTGTGTGAGAGGGAGTGTGTCACACTGCCTCTCTCCACCGAGGCTTCAGGCCCTGCCTTTCACAGCGCTGCAGACCCTCTGGGGGGCCTGCAGAGGGCAGCATACTAAACACAGCATCACCTCCTCCTACAGCAGCTCCTTTTACACCTGCACCAACACCATCACAGTTATCTTTATTAACATACATCTTCATTAACTCACTAGAGGAAGTCAGGGGGAGAAAAAAGCAATGAAAAAAATAAAAGCACAACAGGCTGAGAATGAAACCATCATGGGCCCGCGGGGTGTTCTACTGTTTGTACTGACACAGAGGACGAGTTATGCTAATTGAGAGTTCTTTGCATAATTAGGGAGAAAAAACTTTATCATTATTATCAGTGGAGAATAGCCAGACAGAGGGTAATTTCAAGTTTCCCAGCAGGGTGCTGCCAGAGAATGGAAGAGAAAAGGACACACTCTCAATGTTATTCCTGCTGTCTTTTGATGCAGGGAGCATAATTCATCTAAGATACTTAGCCTGAGTACGCTTTAATGATGATGACTTTTCCCAATGTGATTTTTCAAAGTGTTTTAATGCATTGTCTTCATAGCGGATGTGTTTGCTGTGGTAAATTCGAGGACTGCATATTAAGTTATCCGCCTAAATGAGTTTTTTTTCTTTCATGTTTAATGAGCCTTCTCTTTTTGCCACTTTGTGCAGACGCCTTCACGCTGCTCCCGGTGCATTGTGGCTCTTGTACGGCTATGTGTAGAGAGAGAGCTGGGAGTGTTGGTGTTGCGCGTGGAGTGAAATCATGTGTGATACCACTGAGAGATGGCTGAGAGGTGATGCGGCTGGCTGGCCCGGCCGCTCAGCCTCACAGAGCTGTGAGTAAGTGGGCCGCGGTTATAACGGGCACACGGGGCAGTCGCAGCAGAGTGCTGAATCCATTAGTCCCTCAGCAGGGTTTCAGCAGGTCATTAAGGTTCAATAAGATCCTGTGATATCCTGTTATACACTTTTCCTCTCCACCTAAATCTGATGATGCTACAGCCGGTGGATGCCGGGTGCGGGAAGTTGTCTTTCCCTCAGAGCACAGAGCCTTGTGTGCTTGCTTTAAGACTGTGAACGATAGTTTATGCCGCAGTAAGTATTCCTTTCAAAGGCTTTACAAGGCACTGGGGATTAAGAGACTGTACCACACTCATCTCATTTGTGTCAGGGCTGGGGAAAAAGGAGCACTCTAAATACACGCTGCACCAATAAGCCGTATGGGGTAGAGTGGAGACGAGGGCTCTCAGATGTGAGGGAGAAACATTGCACCTGCCCCAGTTGTTCTTCCACCAACATGGCCGTCTGTGCAGCGCCTGCTTCACGAATGCAGGGAACATTCCCTCGCTTCAAAGGTTCCCCCTGCTTTTTTTCATCTCTGTGCTCCAGCCCACGGCCAGAACCACGGATTAATATTTCAAAACATGTTTCTTGCTTGCACCCCCCTCCTCTCTCTCTATACTTCCCCTCCCTCCTTTGCCCCCATGATTCTCCTCCTCCACCCCCCCTCAACATCATCTCTCTCACACACAGCCCATTCCCTGTTCACCACTTATTCTCCTACTCCCCCCATCCAACCCCCCCAAACCTGCCTGCCTGCCTGCTTGCTCGCCGAAATGTGTGATATTTTTCCATATCTCATGTTTTGCTGCTCCACTGCTCCCTTCAATCCAATCACCAGCGCAGTATGTTTTATGGATTAATAAGAAATGATCCTGGAAGGTCCAGTCAGGCAGTTGAGGAGCCAAAAGCAGAAGGATGAAGCAATGAAACGGAGGGGGGAAGAGGGGGGTAGAGAGGCAGGGTGCCGTCTGCAGTCGAATTTTAATGAGTACCAAGGGGAATATCCATTTTTTTTCTTGGGGTATCCTTCTGGTGCATCGCTCTAAATCACTGTCACACAAACAAGGTATTTCCCATCATGCCTCTGGTTTGGCTTGGTAACTGTGTCATCCTGTGGCACAGGCGCCTTACCGGCGCACCTGCTCTGCTATCCTAATTGAACAGATGATCTGCCAATTTGTCATGTTTATCTTCAGAGGCGTTCTGGCGTCAATGCCCTGCTCTGCTCAGCCCCCTCAGAACACAGTGCAGATGTTAGCAGAGCTTTTTTTTTATGACAGATCTTGTAGTCATTACTGAATAATTCATCGCCGCATTCATGTCTTTAGATAGCATCTTCAGCATCTTGCTCCGCTTTTTTGGCTCCCTCTCTTTTCTTCCTTCTCCGGCTCCTCACAAGGGAAAACTTTATTATTCTCTCCACTGACAGCAAAGTATACGGATAAAAGATAATTGCCTGGCTTGACTCAGCCATTGATATGAAAATAGGATTGAAATTATTCACTGTGGTTTAAAGGTTAGTTGAAGGTTATTATTCAGGGAGAGGCGTGGAGGAGAAGAGTGTCTACGTACAGCCTGGTGGCAGGCCTGACAAGACATCGCTGAAAGGCTAATATACTGCGCGTGCTGCAAAGGCCATTCAATGAATAAACCCAAAGGGTCTCCTGAGATCTTAACACCGGAGAAGTCAATTATTTAGCAGCAAATTACGGCTCACTCCGTGCATAAACATGATATGCTCCAAATACGATTGTGAGCTTGATTTTTCAACACACTCCAGTATCTTTTATTCAGATTATTGTTTGTCCTTTCATTCAGCCTCTCATGCATGGTGGAATGTAATATGAACACCATAATGAAGAGGGAGAGGGCTCTCTCTACCAGTTTAATGTATTCGATCCGTTGCATGCTTATAGGCTTGTTATGGTTCAGATGGACTTTGAACACGGGCTTAATAAATCACCTCCGCCAGCAGTCGTCTGATGTTTCTGCCTAAGAGCCGCTCTGATGTCTGTGGTTGGCCCGTCACTACTTACGCCAGTCTCTATTACCATGGCAACTGGGGGGGATGTATGCAGGTAGCGTGCTGTAAGCTGGAAGGAGTCATGGTGTGCTGTTTAATAGCGGGCATACAGCAGCAGACGGCTCTCTCTGTCTGTCTGTCTGCAGGCGGATGGTCCTCTGCAAATCTGCTTCTACAACAATATGTTGAGGCAGCAGAGTAAATATTCACACAGATTCATAATTTAAGTGTTTCTTTACAAAGATTTAGAGGCTTATTTTGTTTTCCTTTGTTGCCATATGGCAAACCCAATATGGTGGGAATCATATTTTTTCTTTATTCACCCTTTAAAACTTTCCCGTTCTTCTATATTTTGTTTAAATCTTCGTGAACAGATTTCTTGTTGTAAAATGTTGTAATTTCCAGCATATTAACAACAATATAATATATCACTATCAGTTTTTCAGACATTTAAACCTTCATGAGATTGAGATGAGTCTGCGTTGGCGATACTTCCATGTGAATACATCAAAGAGAAGTGAGATGAGAGGCAGAAATGATCACACTCCTCCTGGGAGAATGCTATAGTTCACACCTCCTCCTCACCTGTTTCCTCGCTCTCTCGCACACTCGATCCGTTTTTTTTTTTTGTACGCCAAGGTTCGGCGTCTTCATCCAAAGATGCAGGTGTGATCATTCACCCGTTCGCTGGTAGTCAAAACCACCTCTTCTGCTCCTAAAATAGACAATTATTCAAATTTCTGTCATCAGAAACCTGTCGTGTTTTTTCCCCGAGAAATTCACAATTTTGTCGAAGCCATTCAGCTACACTGATCATTAATAGAAATGCATGAGTGCACATTCAGAAAGCATGCTCGCTCTTTTAAAAACGAGAATTTCAGGAATGTGGCGTCTCATTTCTCAGTTGGTTTTTATTTATCAGTGATCTGCTTCCTCGCTGATGCTGCTTTTGAAAATACTGTTCGAACCAAGCCGACGTGGTGGCAGAAAACTGTGAGGATTTGTTATTGGACTGTGTGCTAAAGGATTCAATGGTGATGAGGTCTCACTGGGTCATACAGGGGCAGAGTCAGGCCTCCAGTGCTGATGATAGACAGCATGCTGTCGATACCGGGCTGCTCTCTTGTTTCAGGCCTGTAGTAAAGATCACTGACACTGAATCTCTCCCTCCTTTCTTTCAGTCCGCTCCTGCACTGTGCAAAGAAATTGAATCATGTCCTTAAAGCTAAACACTTGAGGATGAAGTTTTTCTGAATCCCCAACCTGCTCGTGTGATTACAGACAGATCGATACCTTGTGGTGTCCCCAGCCAGCTCACCCTGCTGGCACAGGAAATGATGCGATCCATCCGGCTCTGACATTGACAGGCCCCAGAGAGGCGACGGCTTCACTTACTAGAAAAATGCTCTCCATTAGCTCGGCTGGGTGGCTCTGCCCTGTCATTGTTATGCTAGCGAGGCTGTGACATTTGTGTTACGTGGACGGCAAATGCCTTTCTAATCATCCGCTTGCAGCACAATTTGAATTTTCATCAACTTTGACGGACAGCTCCCGAAGAATTATCATCAAGAAAATGAAAATCTTCCCTGACCCTAAATGCCACGGCTGCTGCCACTCCCTGACGACGTCCCACGGTGCTGGCGACAAAAGCCATAGACGGTCGCACAGCATCTCCCTCCGGACTGCTGCCCTTTAGCTGTTGTGCTGCGGCTCAGAGGTTGAACCTCCTGACTCCTGAGGCCTGCATGGTGATAGGCCGCGTCCTTTCTCAGACCTCACAACCCAGCCCCTCTGCCCAGGATGTGGTGCTTATATCCATGTCAGAGAACAGCAGCACTTTAGGGCACGTGTTTTTTTTTATGGCTGAGCCAGCGTCTCTTAAACCCAAGCACTTGTATTGACCCACCTCCCATCTCTCTCCTCTCTCTCATCCCCCACTGTTTCCTTGTTTGAAACAATATAGCCTGCCTGTTGTTATTGATTCCAGAAGATTGGGCCCCGGTAAGTGCTCCTTTGAGTCTGGTGTTATATTAAGCAATTGTTCCAACAGCAGATGACAGGGCTGGGAAGGTTTTGGCTGGCTCTAATAGGCCTGGTATTACCCGTGTGTTAATTGATTGGGCAGCAGAAGGAGGGAGGAATTGGCTGCACTGAGAATTCAAGACTAAGCAGCTGATAAATAAACACTAACTCGGAACATTCGCTTACGCATAATGACAAAATAGTTGTGGCCAAAACAGCTAAATGTAGTCCTTTCATACTATTAATATGCCTCATCGCTTTATAATCATGAAAGCACAAGATAACAACAAGCATGACTGTGAATAGTCCTATTCTTAAAGGAACAGTGTGTAACAGTTCAGGGATCTATTAGCAGAAATAGAATATCATTTTCATGTTTTCGTTAGTGTATAATCACCTGAAACTAAGAATCATTGTGTTTTCGTTAGCTTAGGATGAGCCAGTGGGCAACTCTGGTCTGAAAAGTGAAGCCAATGTGGAAGTGCCTTAAACTTGCATTCTTTCTAATATCCAGCAGGGGGCGACTCCTCTGGTTGCAAAAAGAAGTCTGATTGTATAGAAGTCTATGAGAAAATGACCCTATGCTCACTTGATTTATTACCTCAGTAAACATTGTAAACATGAGTTTATGGTCTCAATCGCTAGTTTCAAGTCTTCTTCAATACAGCATGATGTTCATTTAGTAAATTATGGTCCCATTTAGAGTCAAATAGACCATAAAGAAGGGTATGCTTTAGGGCGTGGCTACCTTGTGATTGACAGGTCGCTACTACAACGTTTTCCGGTCTGGGAGTCGTCTATGTTTTTTATCTTACAACTTTAAGTGTTTTAATAGTGTGTTTTTATTTCATGAAAGTTAATATTAATATGTTGGTTACATAAAATGTCTTATTCAGCATTCAGTTGTACTCAGTTGTAGCTCCACCTTCTCGTGTCACCTCTGGTTGCAAAAAGCCAAGATGGCGACAGCCAATATGCCTAATTCAAGGCTTCAAAACCACAGTCCAATGGGACCAATGGGTGACGTCACGGTGACTACTCCACTTCTTATATACAGTCTATTGAATGAGTTTTTCATATGTGCATAGGGAGAAGGTCTTCTTCACGGAGTCTGCCATGTTGCTCCTCCACGTTTCTACAGTAGCAAAGAACTCACAAACCAAACCGCTGTCTGACTTCTGTTGCTCTTAAAGTAGTGTTATTATGGTAAGGATGGCCACTGAGCGATGTGAACGGCATTACCACGGTTTGACACTCGGCGGCTCACGTTACCGCAGTTTCACAAGCGTGTCGAGAACTACGGTGACCTTCAGGTAACGTAAAAACACAAAAGGCTCTCGCCAGAGCCAACGTTTGGTTTGTCCGTTCTTTGCTACTGTAGAAACATGGCGGATCCATTCATACTCTGAATTGTGTTGGCATTAGTGAAGCCTTACTTTATCTGTTTGGCCCTGCAGAGTGTATTTGCTAAAGTGTCTGAGCTGCACAGTCAGTAGCCAGACATTGTCAGCAGTACGAGGGCAGTATTGCATGCAGGGCTGTTTTATGGAAGCCACCCGAAGTAAATGCTCCATTCATCCTGTCTGTCTGCCCTGGCCTCCATCTCCTCCTTTGTCACACGCATGATTAAGACCAGCTTGAAGCATTTATCACAAGGCCAGAACATTGGGGGAGGTGGAGTTCAAGCAAAATGAAACAGAGCCCACCTCACTTTTTGTTTATCTAACATCCAAACATCTCTCACTTCTCTGACTTGTCAGTAAAACGTCAACAGCGAAATCCCCCCTCAGTTCTCCTGTCAGAGCTGCTGCGCAACGCTCCAGCTCGACGTCTGTGGAAGTGATGACATTATTTTGACAGCCGTAATGCATTATGCATCTAATTCCATTAGCAGTGAGTGGTCATCAGTTGTTTTCAATGAATTCATTGTGTATGTGTGTGTGTTTTTATTTTGGTCAAGTGAATCCCATTAGATTCCATTTCCAATAACAGCGTGTTCTGCTGCGGTTGCATCTCAGTGGAGAGGTAATTTGCTAATGGCATGGCCCTTATTAGAAAGCAATTATTATTAATTACCAGTGGGTGATACAAGAGCTGATTTAGTCCTTAAAGCCCACAGTTTTTCTGCCAGTGTGGCCAGTGTGTGTGTATATTTGTGTGTGTGTGTGCATATTTGTGTGTGTGTGTGTGTATGTGACCATGCTGTCTTTCTCAGAGATGATTGCCAGCCCCACACCATCGCCCTCACCTCCCACTGGCCTGCTGCCAAGCAGCGACATTGTCATTATCAGTGTGCCAGAGGGCTGGGTAAATGTCATTATTGTAGCTTGTGGATTCCTCCGGGGAATCAGCAGCTACCCGATTAATTTCTCTAACAGCCCGGGAAATATTTGTTGCATCACCAGCCCGGTTCACGGCAAACATCTATCGCCGCTATGCAATTAACGACATAGATCATTTACATAGTCACAGAGCTAATTTTCATAATGTTCCCTTTATTATCAGAGGAAGAAATTAACCCAGGAATTTATTTACACACCCACTGCAAATGGTAACAGTGTGCTAATTGGCTGTTAGATGATTAATAAGCTTATAGCACATGCTAATGAATGGTGCACTCACTGTTTCAGAGGTGCTCCAGCACTGTGCTTGTGTTTTGGCAGCTTAATTAGACGGATAATTATGTACTTGTTGCTTTCGCTTTCAAGCAAATACCATCAAACATTAAAAAAGATTAAACTGTCTTGCATCGCTATGAGCTCGTGTTGGTTCTCTAATTTCTGTTTTGTTATAAATGGTCACGTTACGTCAAGGCTCTGATTTGTTAGCGCCCTTGTGTCTCTAAAGTAACACTGTGTTATAGTATATAGGCCACCATTCAGAAAACTGGTGCAGTTTAAAGGGACTGTGTGTAACATTTTGGGGGATCTATTTGCAGAAATTGAATATAATATTCATAACTATGTTTTCATTAGTGTATAATCACCTGAAACTAAGAATTGTTGTGTTTTAATTAGCTTAGAATGAGCTCTTCATATCTACATAGGGAGCAGGTCCTCTTCACAGAGTCCGCCTTGTTGCTCAAACCAATCACTGGCTCAATCAGAGAGCCTTTTGCGTTTTTACGTTACCTAAAGGCCACCGTAGTTCTCCGACACGCTTGTGAAACTGAGGTAACATGAGACGCACAGTGCCAAACCGTGGTACCGCCAGCCGTCGTCTGACATCACTTGCTCCTAAAGTAGTATTATTATTGTAATGATGGCCTCTGAGCGAAGTGAACGACGTTACCACAGTTTTGTCCCCTAAGAATGTTATTCAGAGTTCGGTTGTAAATTCAGCATTCGGTTGTACTTGGCTCCACCCTCTCGTATCACTTCTGGTTGCAAAAACCCAAGATGGTGACGGCCAAATTGCCAAACTCGAGGCTTCAAAATGGCAGTACAGAAACCAATGGGTGACGTCATGGTGACTACGTCCACTTCTTACATACAGTCTATGAAATAAGCCCTTCATATCTATATTTCAGAGTCCGCCATGTTACACCACCATGATTCTACAGTAGGCCACCATAGTTCTCCGACACGCTTGTGAAACTGCAGTAACGTGAGCCGCAGAGTGCAAAACCGTAGTACCGCCAGCCGCTATTAGTTATTATGGTAAGGATGGCCTCTGAGCGAGGTGAACAGCGTTACCACGGTTTTGCACTCGGCGGCTCCCGTTACCGCAGTCTTGGAAAGAGAGGAGTCTGCGGAGGGGTACTCAGTTGGTTGCAATTTGCAACCACACCACACACTGTACCTTTTAATGAATTAATCAGTAGTAAATAATTAAGAAATTAGTGAATATATCCAATAAATGAAACGGATGTTCTTCTCATTGTTGCATAATTTTGTATGGAAAACAGCTAAATCGCTAAAAACACTTACATTTCAGGTTAAATTGCCACTATAATTTGCTGATAGCACTTGAAGGACGTCTAGAGACGTCTACAGCTCTAATCCCTAAAACTTTTTTATTGTTTCACTTTGTTAATACAGTGATCATGTATTATTCATTGTGCTATTGCACTTAAAAGACTGTGTCCACTCTTAAATTATGCCTCAGTTCTTTGGAGGGAAGACCAAACACTATCTGATGACAAGGCTGAGTTTGTCTCAGGAGACTGCTTTCATTGACTGTATAATACTGTTGTGTAACCGTGTTTAACATGTTGTTGTCTCGCTGCTTGCAGGGGGAGGATGGCAAGAAAGAACAGTTTTTTTCTGTTTAAAGTTCTGTTTTCTCAAAACATAAAGCAGCACTTTGTAGATAATTACTGCAGTTTGCAACTTTCCTTACATAAGACACAATTTGGAGCAGCTCGGTCTTTACAGAGAATTCACTCTGTGGTTTTGTTTTCCATCTGCTCGGTATAGAATAAAAGTCAGTGGTTGTCTGCGGTGGTGAATCCTCTGGGAAAGCTGGCTATGAATATTTGATGTAAATCCTCCTTTTTTATCACTGACACGGCTCAGAGCAGCAATCCTCATTGATCTGGTGTTATAATCACAGATTAAAAGAACTCTCCCCAAACAATTCCCTGATTAAAGCCCTGTTTATACGCTCCGCTCATGTCCAAGAGAGATTCACACACAGGCACTGAAGAAAGCCCCCGTAGGATAGCAGAGCTGTCTTTAATGTGGCTCCCACTGGCTATTGTGAACATCAAGTCTCTGGATCTGCTTCAACTCATTAGCTCCAAAACTTGGCCTGAATCTAACATGTCATGCTTATGAATTGAATCCGCAGAGAGATGAGAGGATAACAACCGAAAAAAAAGTGAAAGAAACATTTTTCCAGGATATTCAACAGATTTGTTTACTGTGGATCTTTATACTGTCTTTTTCACACAATATGTAAACTGTTCAACAGATGATACAAGATCTGCAGATTAGCTTCTCTGTCACATGTACAGTGCAGGAAGACGAGATCTAATTTTAAGGGTGCTCTATACGATATTCAGAGTAGCTTCAAACAGCTATTTGCTATGTAAAGATATAGAGGAGTAATGTCTACCTGAGCAGAGAATGAAGTCGCTCTCCTTCTGTGTGAGCTTCTCGTTGCTTTGTTGACATAGCCGGGCTGGTTGTGCGTGCTTTTAATGTGAGCTTGCCCACTGGCTAGCTCACAAGCGCCGCTCTGCACTGCTCTCATATGGTTACAGCATCCTGACCGATGGCACCGTTGTGAAAACGTAGCAGTCACCCTCCGGTTCCCCCCAGGTTAACACTGTTAGCTCTGTTAGCACTGTTGCCTTGTTTTGACTGTTAGCGCTGTTAGCTGAGCTGTATAGAGCTATGCAAAGGCAATAGAAACGTTCACGATCTCGCATTTAGCACCTTAAAGGCCCTGACACACCAAGCTGACAGTCAGCGAGCGTCCGTTGGCCTAGTTTTTGCAGTGTGTCCCACACCGTCGGCTCTAGTCTGCCCCGAGTCTGAGTTATGTTGGCCGATTCAGCATGTTGAATCGGCGGCAGCGTTTGTCGGTGAGAGACCTCAATCTGATTGGCTGTTCAACTTAAACAAATCAGTGCACGAGAAGAGAAACGGAAGTGAGGAAAGCAAGCAAATGAGTAAAGTCAAGAGGAAAAACACAGAAGCTAATTTTTCATCTTCATCTCATCTGATCATTCCAATCCACGGATATTTTCACAGCGACATGGCCATCTGGAATGAAGCTAAGTGGTGAGTGAGAGTGGTGTGAGAGTGGTGTGATTTGTTTCATGTACGTATCATAACAACGGCTTGTATATCCGCAGTCCTCGGTCTTCCGGTTTCCCTTTTTGAATGACCTATACAGACTACCGCCACCTGCTGGTGTGGAGAGTAATTTCATTTCACACAGGCGCAGATCATACACGTAGTTGGCCGTCGTGCGCCATGAGGCGACTCAACAGGCAGCCTTCGTCGCCTCTAGTTCCTTGATGTCGAGTAGGTGTGTCTGGGCCTTTAGATTAATTTACAACTACACAACTACATTTTCCTGCATCTAATTTCAATTCAATTACAGCGTACATGTTTTCTGCTTTCTCTGATATATTACTTTTACTCAAAGGTTCACTGGAATCCCAATCCTGAATGCTGAGTGGAGAAACTTAAATACTTTGTCCTGCAGAGAGAGATAAATGTCTAAACTGCAAGCCAATGGTATTTCAATGGGCTCTTGGCCTCCTGTCAAACCTCCATTTGTGAGCTTAAATGATTGGTGAATTTCATCTTAATTACAACAAAGACGAGCCAAGCCCAGAGTTCATTCTCATCTTGTTCCGTTTGCCAATTATGGATGTGGCTGGCAACGCCGTGGCTTCCACCTCTCATTTCTCAAACCCGTATTGTCCCCGGAGCAGAGGAGATTGGTGCGTGCCCGACATCCCGCTGCTGTGCTCAAAATGAAGCAGATGAGATTACTCTGTGTGCATGAAGACGGTTTCACCTAATATCAACTCCGAGCCTGCCCCATGCATACTAATCACGTGGATATGTTCTTTCATACGAACTAGCTCTCACCTTCATTAGTGTCTAAAAGGAAACATCGTTTTTTTTTTTTTCACGCGATTGATATTCCAGAGAAGTTTACCAAGAGACTTCTGAGACTGATAACTGTGACAAAGCTAGACTCACTAGCTTCTCCTTCACAGGTCTGTCTGTACTGAAGAATAAGCTTCCTGTAGAGCACATTAATACATGAGAAATCAGGACAAAGAGGGGTATTTTTGCTTGCATTTGGTTGCAGTAAGAGGGACTCGTGTTTTCCCATATCAGATTAAATTTGCTTTCTTCATGCATGTGCTAAAGATAATCTGTTCCAGTGCTCAGAGTTATGATTATCCTGGTGGCAAGGACAGAAAGATAGAGAGGCTATAGCAGCCCCAAGTAATTAAATTAGCCCTGAATGGCTAATTGGATCAATTTGGAAGGCAGACACTGTCAAGGATAAGAGTAATCATCTATGCAGTAGCAATCTTTTATTGCCCAGACACGTCTTGTAAAAAGACAAGGTGTGATCCCGAAGGTTAATGTAATTACTGTCCAATTCTCTCACTCACTGTGCACAATAATGCTAATTAATCTAAGATCTCTGGACTATAATGAAGCGCGACAAGCCAGGTAATGCTGATTATAGTATTTAGGACATGGCTGAATATTCTCTGCTATTTCCTCGTCCCAGGCTCGGTGATGATGCTACAATTAGCCCTCTCATTTCTCACACTTTTTTACAAGACTATTGGCTTCAAAGCGTTCGATCTACTGCAAAGTGAGTATATTTTGTTCTCATCTGCATGGCGTTTTAGTATGATAGTCATGCATTTTACCCCAATAAAGCAGTGATTTACATTTCATCCAAGGCGAGCTCTCCGGGCTCAGCGAGGTGTAAAGCAATGTAATGAGAGAGAGACTTGGCTTATGAACAGAGCATTCATATTCATTAGCAGCAGGCATTAACATATGATGCCCGTGACAGATCTGTGATGCATGTTTTATGAATGCAGTTAATGGCACGCTGACAGCACGGCAGGCCATAAAGGACCAGAGCAATCCACCAAATGAAAGCCACAGAGTAGTGGGACGATTATTGATTCTCCCCTGTGTCCTATTGATCTCTGACGTTTTCATCTGGCACAGAGCTGCTAATCTGCTGTGTATCAGAGAGACACCCACAGTGCAGCCCATTGACTCTACTATCAATAGCCACAAAGCTGGATATCATTAAATCCTCATCACTTTGTTTCCCCCGGCTAGCCGCCACAGACGACTGAGCACTCTGCATGACCTCTGAGTAACCACTGTCCACTGGCTTGTTTATGGCCCCGGCTTCTGGCGTGTGACATTTACTGCCTCTTTTTTTAATAGGCCAGTGTAACGGCTCCACTGTACACAGAGCTGATATTGACCACCGCCTTAAAGTGTGTGACTGGACACGGTTTTATCCCATCAAGAGAGCACATATACTGTAGTATGTCACCCACCGTCAACGGAAAATACACTCAAGCTTTGTCAGCAGACGTGGGCTGCATCTTTCTATTCGTCATCAGGGCAAATGTTAGAAATACATTACAAGTGTATTGAAAATTGAGCCAGCATGTTCAACAGAATTTGAGGGAAAGGGCCACCTGATTTTTCAATTCAAGATCAGTTTGAGGGATCAGGCTCTTCTCATACACCGTTTGTAGCTATAACTAGGAAGTATAAAGAGTGACAAAAGCCGTGTAGGGTCCAGTGTTATTTTAACCAAAACCACAATCTTTTCCTAAACCTAACTAAGTAGTTTTGTTGCCTAAACCTACCTAATAGGGTTTTTCCATACACATGTGTTGGCTTGGCCCGACTCGGTTTGACTCGGCACATCAGCCCAGCACGGCAGGGATTTGCAGCTCCATTACAACAAGGATACCCGCTTGAGGTTTGCTCCATGGCTAAAGGAGCAGCTATAAAATGGTGGATAAATAAGGCTACAATTTCTTTCCATAATTCTTCACAATAAAAGTCCCTCATTATTTTTGCTGCTTGTTCTCTTCCTCTCTGCAGTATTAGACGTGTTTTTATCAAGAATAGCCGCTAACAAAGCTCCTCTAATTCAGAGATATTTAATTTCCTATAAATTGTTCATAATAAATGTCCTCCATTATTTTGTTATTTAAAAGCTTTTATTATGAAGCAACAAAATCATTGTTGGGTTTTCATCAGCAGCAACTTAACACGACTCTTACAGCCTATAGCTGAAAGTAAAACGGTAAAATAAAGCAGATATCTGAAAGTACAAATAACAGGGACGCAGGAGAGAAACTAAACCTCAAACCACAGATACTCGGTTAAAAGCTACAAAAGTACTGAGAGCTGAACACACACAACTTCCTCTGGTCTCCTGCACAAACGTGTTGAGTCTCGTAACACACGCTTGTTTGAGGAGGAGAAGGGGGGTCGTCACGTGTTGGCTGCAGCCAGCGAGACTTCACCACAAGGTCAAGGTCCATTTAGAGCGCAGCGTGCTAAAACTGTTAGTGGAAACGCAAATCAGCATGGCAAAAAATGCTAATGGCAATTTTTGATAAAAGCCCTATAAGTAGTTTTGTTGCCTAAACTTAACCAAGTCGATCTTTTCCTAAACATAAGAAGTTTTGTTGCCTAAACAGACACATGTATCACGTGTTGCTGGACATTCGTAGGAAAACGCCCGAAAAATTAGGGATAACTTTTTGTAAGATATCATACGAACTGTTGTATGAGGATACTTAGTGAAAAAAACAGTTGAATAATGTCTTTTGTGGATCTGGAGGGAGCGCAGCAAGAAGTATAAGAAAGTAACCCCAAAGATATCATAGTGATGTCATCAGGGTTATCACTGCATGGTCACTGCATGGAGACAAATTTATAACAGAAAGGCTGTGTCTCAAAGCGGAGGTTCAGAGTTCAAAAGATATGGTTGTGTAGCAGGCAGGGAAGGTCATGAAAGATGCTGTTAAGCTGCATTCTGGGAAATGTAGGATCTTGACCCATACTAGTGACAAAAAGTAAGAGTATCTCCTCCTCCGCAGCTTTGATTTTGACCATTCTTTTTAAAATTTGTCTTTCACAAGCCAATCACTCTTGCAATAAATCGAAAAACGCTTGAGGTGAAAACAAAACAGTCATCTTTATCTAGAGCTGGGCACAAAAATGATTAATTACATCTTATTGTTTGACCGGAGAAGTTTTGATACTACTTGTTACTGGGTTGTTTTGGTCAATACCTTAAATGTATTAAGTACCGATACCCAGCTCTAGTGACCTTCTGAATTTCTGGAGTAGCCCTTTAACACAATGAGCAAGCTTTAAGATATAAAGAGGAAAATCGTGACTCTTTTCCTGTTGGCTTATTTGAGATTGATAAGCATGAATGTGTCAGAGGTCAGAGTATGATGATATGCTCATTATTGTCTCCAAACTGCAGTTACCGAGGTGACGGTGGTTTGTAAAAGGACAGAGGAGAGACTCGTCAGCAGGGCGACACCAATGAGGAACATATTTCAGTGCTGACAGTACAGGAGCCACCCTCCTCCCCCAGAGAGCGGAGCACCAGGGGGCAAGGACGGGTGATGTGGGGATCGATGGTGCTTAAGGTGTGGGGGTGACAAGGACAGGTGCAGGGGAGTGCCGTACCACGGTCCATTAGAGACGGAGACTCCCTGCTGAGAGGAGACAGCATGATAAACAGCTCCAGCTCTGATAATAGTGCAGCTGATCAATAGCCTGTCCGCCCGCTGTCCCTAAGGGACGCGCCCGAGCAGCAGCCACGACAGCTGACCCCCAGGTCGTGTGCGCGTGTGTGTGTGTGTGTGTGTGTGTGTGTCTGAGGGCGGGGGAGGGTGGTTTGGTAGAAAACTATCACTGAATCAGATGGAGCATCACTTTGCCCTTTTGACCTTTCTGCCTAACCTTATCTTCATAGTGTAATGGAATCAACCAAGCATATCCAATTAGTATCTGCATGTCCTTCACTTAAGCTCTAATGGTTTATTCATAGTAGTACATAGGAGACATTCTCACATCCTCCCCTGTCATTCTCACTGAGAGTACTTTCTCCCAGCTGCCTCTGTCCTGCTCTCCTCTTCCCTGTGGAGAATTCATCCCAGTGACTGTACGGATGGATGATTGTTACCTAAGTCCATCAATGAATCTGCAAATTATTCTAATTATTGATTAATTGTGTCATGTTTTAAGCAACAATGCCAAACATTATCTAGTTATATCTAGGTACAGCTTCTCAAACATGAGGTGTTGCTGCTTGTTTTTGTCTTACGTGAATTAAATATCTTTGGGTTTTGGACTGTTGGTCGGATAAAATCACAAATTTGAAGATGCACTTTGTGTTTTGGGAAATTGTAATGGGGATTTTTTTTTTCTATTTTCTGACATTTTATAGACAAAAAGACAATAATCATCAGATTAATTGATAATGAAAATAATCGTTAGTTGCAGCCCTAATTAGAACTGATACATGTAGAGACACTGATGCAAATTTCTACAATAATGGAAAGCAAGTTGGTGTTTACACATTAATGCTTCATTAATATTATATATGATCATTTAATAACACTAAGATAAAAAGACTTAAAAAACACCTGAATAATTCTCCCACCACTGATTGTCTTTATATTTTAAAGGTGCTCTATTCGATATTCAGAGCATTAATATAGCAGCAAACAACTATTTGCTATGTAAAGATATAGAGGAGTAATGTCTACCTGAGCAGAGAATGAAGTCGCGCTCCCTCTCTGTGTGTTGTAATCTGTGTTTCTCTATGCTTTGTTGACATAGCCGGGCCGGCCGCGCATGCCTTTTAGTGCATGTGAGCTTGCCCCACTGGCTAGCTCATGGCCGCCACTCTGCACTGCTCTCATACAGAGGTTACAGCTGATACCGGCGGCGTCGTGGGAGCGTAAACACTGTACGCTCTGTCAGCAGTGTTGCCATTGTTTTCACTGTTAGCGCTTTTAGCACCGTTAGTTACGAGCCGCCGGCTCAGCCATCCCATGTTGAGAGCCGTTGAGAGGCAATAGATATGCTCTCAGTTTCAGGTTTAGCACCTTTAACAAAATATTGTCCAGTAAAAGTGCTTTGGGTTGTATTAACGGTTAAGCAGTAGTTGTTTGAGTGTCCTCGCTGTGACTCTGAGGGAATATGAGGGATTAGTCCCTCAGTGGGATTACAGAACAAACATCAGAGACTGGAGCAGTGGTACTGGGTACACTGGGTGTCTGGCAACCTTTGACCTATTGTGGTTGAAATACACCGAAACGCTGATCTGAACCAAGATTTTCAAGATATTATTGTATTTCAGAAATCAAAGGAGCTATGTGTCGTAGTGGCCTTGGAGTGAAATATGAAAATGTCTCCGTCTGTTGTACAGAAACACAATTAGTACATCCATTTTTATATTCATTACGTTTGTCTGAGTACAAATACATTCATTTCTCTAGTTTGTCAGGACTGCCTAATTAATTTATTGCCACAAAAGAACCTAAACTCATTAAAAAACTGCACATTTTCTGGATAAAAGCGAGTATTTGAAAGTAGAAAGAAGAGGAAGCAATAGTGTTTCAGCAAGTGGTTGCAGCGCTACATCAGTAGGTGGATGTGGAAACACAACATGAGCTGAGACACACACTCACACACACGCAGATACACACACTGTAGTGTTGTCACTCACTGAGTCAAGACCACATGTGTGCTCTGAAGTCCTTTCCTCTTAACGTGCCTGCGTTATCTCACAGCTACAGTTGTGGCTTCAATGGCGGTGAGACATCCTGACTTGGAAAGTGAGACTCCATATCTTGAGCAACCCCACAAGCCATAAACCACAGGCAGCAGCTTCTGCAGCCCAGCTTGCTGTGACTTCAAACACTAACAAGCTGGAATAACATTTTGCTTGGGGTGGCTTCCCTTGACGGCTCCCAGCTGCTGGCAAGCTGATGGAAGGAAGACAAGATTTATTACAGGCCTTGTCGCATTTGGATAAAACCTAACCACATCGTATAGAAATTGTGGGATCACAGAATGTGTCATTACTGCTTTTTTTCTCTGTAGATCAGCGCAAGATCCGGGGTGGAATCAATCCCTTGGAAAATCAATTTCCATGTCTGAGCTAGTTGCGTCCTGCTGTCGGTGGTTCTTCTTGAAAGCTGTGTGTGGAATTAAATTGACATTTGAGGCTGATGGTGAATTGCTTTAAAACCTGCTTCAATTTAAATGATACCACAAAGCCAGAATGAAATGCTTTACTGTTAAAAAATTCAAAAGCTAAAATGCACTGTGAGACAAACTACCATCCTACATAGTTTCCGCTCTTAGGGTTTGTTAAGATCTGTTTTACACTGTCGGATGTCGTGCTATTTCATAACAGGAAGCGTGAGGTGATGACGAACCAACGATCTGACCCAAAAACACCCTCTCTGTGGGACTACAGATGGGATGACAAAGTGCAGATACGTGGGAGTCTGGATTTGAAAAATGTATACGTAATGGCCCGGGGGACATCGGCGAACTGTCTCGGCTGAATCATCCTCTCAGGAATGAATGTTAAATACACAAAAAGGATCCTTACCTTAACTCAACAGGTCTGAACACATCGTGCTGTCACAGTTCACAGTGTTACTTCATACCGCTAAGACAAGGAAGTGAAGACACAAGTGAGCAACGCATGTTTCACCACCAGAAAAACAAGAAGTGGGTTGAAAGTATATGAGGAGCTTTTCAGTTACAAGAGCAGCTTGTGAGCTGTCATCGCTGCTGTTGAAAGGTCAAGTAGTGTGTGTGTGTGTGTGTGTACTGTGTCTGCATATGGTAGGGCATCAGCTCTGCTCGGCTGCAAACACTCCAGCAGAGCAAATGTATTGCAGATGCACCAACAGACAAACGTCTCAGGGCTGGTAGATGATCTGACACTCTAACCCTGCCTCCATATTGTTTTCTACGCGTAATCTGTTTTACCTTCTCTCACCCCGACTTCAATGTGTAATTCAATACAGCAGTGGATCAAATTACGTTAGAGGCCGTAGCTGCACATGTGTAGATTAAAACGGCACGCCGGCTTCTTTCGATTTTAATGAAATTATAATTGGGCGGTTTGTTTAAAACGCATCAACAGGAGTTGATTGTTGCAGGATGCGTGCTGTTTATCCTCCTGTGAAATGGAGATGAGAGGACGCTATAGGACCACCCACCTCGGCTTGAATACGAGGCCGCGGCCGCAAAGCAACGAGCCCTCTCTAACCAGATAAATCTCTTGCTTTCATGAACCACATGAGAAGGGTTTACATCTGCAGAACATTTCAGACGACGTTTGGACTCAGCGCAGCTTACAATTTAAACATCAGAGAGCTGTGAAGAGGTGGAAATTAGGGATTTGGGGTCTGTGTGATGGAAAGTTGTGTGGTTGCGCAAAACAGGATGAGTGAAGGACGGTTATTCATGTGAGCCGGGCGGATTAAACAGGACACCTGTCTGTCTTCTGTCTGTCTGCATCACTGTGCAACTATTAACAGCCCTGGAGACAAGTTGTAATGAATGATCTTAGACAGAGCTTGTCTTTGTCATCAATAACACACACCTATGCAGAGTGTGCGGGGGTGAATCCTCTCAGACAGGCTAAATGAAGTTAAGAAAAAGGAGTTCATGTTTTTTCTTTCCACATTATTTTGATTCATAACTGCAAGTCAGGCTGCACTGCACTAAAAATAACAAAGCAGCGCTCGCGGGTCTGTGATTGTATTGATTTTGATAGCCGGCCCGAGTGTTTGTGTGGCTCGGGGCGTATTTTATCGAGAGCAGTAAAATAACAAAGGAGATGGGCTGGAAGTTCTCTATGTATACCAATCAGAATTTATAAATTGCTCCATTACCTTTATTTCCCTTGGTTACTCTGGGAACATTAGCAATTATTCTCTCATGGGCTTGGCTCATAAAACTAATAATCTGGTGATTTAGTGCCTCGTGGCACGGTGCACCCAGCCTAGCCCACTCTAATCCATTCATCTTGCCACCTATTAGTTTTATTTTGGAGGGACAAATTGCTTTCCAAGAGAAAATGGGTCAATAGGTGTCCTCTATTAGAAATTGCTAACAATGTAATGTTTTTTTCTTCTGTGCATATGTGTTTGCTAGAGTGGTGCAGGCTGATTATCATTCCATTTGCATACTGGGAGGTTGCCTCAATTATCTTTCTTGGGCTGCATGACAAATTGCAAATAGCCAAGGTTATATATGCAATACTTAATTTATTCTGTATTTGCTTCTGTGCAAGTGTGTGTGTGTGTGTGTGTGTGTGTCTGCATGAGTGTGCATGCTTGTATGTGAACATCTACGTGTGCTGCAAAATGAAGTCAACATTGTTCTATTTCAGGTTTTTTTTTTTTTCTCTTTCGGTGTGTGATCATGGAGATGGATGTCAGGGGCCTGTGAGCCGAGAGGACTTCTGCTGCATGGTGGCTCCATCCCACTGTTCCATTAGCGGCTCCCCAGGGAGAGAAAGACCTGGGATCTGGAGAGACAGACCCAGATTAGCTCATAAATCACCGCCCTGGGGACCGAGGCAAAACAGTGACATCATCACTCTGAGACCTTCTTGTCCTGTGATCCGGCTGACGGTGCAGTCCAGCAACGGTCGCTCTCAGCTGATATGAGCTGGCAGCAGACTGCGTTACAACACATTCCTCCCGAAACTGCCAGGGTGAGTTGACGTCTGTATCACGTTACTGAGTTTGTCATTTCAGTGACTTAATCTGCTTATTTGTATTATTCCATGTAGAAATAAACCAGCCATACATTCAAGTATGCATTAAAAAACATTAGATATGCCTGATTGTGATTGATAGTATCACACAAGCGTACGTTCTCATGCTGTCACTGAACAAATCCTGCAGTGTTTCTGCCGCTGCTCGGTGGCCGCCGCTGGCTGTGAAGTAGCTGTTTGTGAGGCCCAGTGTGTAGCCGGGTCTGTAATAAGGCCTGTGGACGCCTCCCTCCCTCCCACATACACACACTCATAGGTCTGTGGTCACACAGCTGGCCCCGTCTGGCCAACCACTCCAACCTCACCACTTCCCCTCTCTGGGTGGGATGACAGACGCAGGGAGCAGGGAGAGAAGTAGGAAAGGGGGACGGCCTCCCATTGGCCGCTCCCCAGATGTGGCCTGTCTGTCTCTCTGGCTGGAATGTGCTGTACATACATGAGACGGACAGAGAGACATTTAGACAAACAGAGAGGGTGTGTTTATGTATCCTAAAATGAACCTCTGATAGTCACATGGCACCTTTGTGGCCCCTGGACCGCAAGGGGGCCGCCCCGCGTCAGCTGGTCAGTCCTCCTCCTGTCAGGACACACACAGCTGTAATACAGACGTTTATCCAAAGTGAGGCACGCTGTCCACTAATATCACTATCAGTGCACAAAGTATGCAGCTGACGGTGAAAACAAATGCTACGGGGTGAACGTTTTGGACTAAATGGAAGTTGACAGTTTTAATTCCGGTTCCTTTGGGGACTCACTTTAACTGGCTGAGAGGAGCCGTCTCCCACAGTACACTCTGGTCCTGCTTTGTTAGTCCATGAAGGGTGGAGGGGATGCATTTGTCGCATGAGGGGAGTCATCACGGTCCCCCGGCGGCCGGCCTCTGTCCCCAGCAGGCTCTGCTGATGTAATCTGCCAGACTAAAACTTACATTTACACAGGATCCACCGATGAGATAAGAGGCCCCAAGGCTGGCTTATCTGCCGCTATCAGAGGAGAGGAGCCGAGCCAACTTTCCTTCTCCTTCTCCCCCTGTGTCCTACAGCCCTGTTGCTCTGTCAGACTGCAGCAGATTTGTGTAATGACATCAGAGGGAGACTGAGGCCTGGCGACAGTGGCCCAAAGGCGCCCGAATCGTAAACCTAATTGGTGGCTGTCGCAAGTTAACTACATAGCAAATTTCCACATTCTCCCCGCGCTGCTTTAGTATTTGAACGGCTGTGAGCTGGGAATAGTGACTTTAAACAGCTTGTGCCATTTGTAAGCAGCTTCTGTATATATGGGGGGGAGGTTGCATGTTGTGCAGAGGTATTTATAAGTATTTCAGCACAAGAATGTTGCTATACGTTTATTTCTTCATCAGTACGATGTATAGCCTTTGCTCAGCTTGTTTCATGGTTAACTTTTCCTTGTAGTGAAGTTTGGGCAACATGAGGAAAGGTAACAAGGACATAATGAGGGAAATGATGTGCACATTTATGAAGGATCTTTGGCTCCTTTGCCTGAGGAGCCATTATAATGATGTGTAGGCCGCCTTGGTTACACAGCCATAGTCGTTGCACGCAACCACAGTACCTCTGCCGGAGGCACCCACCACGCCACCACATTCAAAAATACTGTGTTTGGCCCAGCCAATCGGCTGGCTCCACGGCCCAGGGTTAAGCGGCTTCCCGACCTCAAAGCAAGGGGTCAGTGTGGAGGAAAAACATCACACAAGAGCCACAATTGCAGCCCTCAAACATGAAAAGTCTCTTTTTATTTTTGACAGGCTTCCCACTTTTAATGGCCGGGTCTACGTGCTGCATAAACAAACAGTGAGGCTCGGTCTGCGCAGGCAGCCAGCAGCGGTGGCTTTGGTGGTGAGCTGGATTACAGGCTACGATGGAGCTGTGGTTACGATGGCACACACTGAGCTCCACTCAGACTGTGACAGTCAATCGAGCTCTCTCCCACTTTCTAACAGCTCAGTGGTGACTGCAACATTTCCAGATGTCAGAGCTGTGGCTTCTACAGGAGCCAATCCACACTGGAGGCTCAGTTAGGTGTAAAATATTTCCCGCATCTGCTGTTTAATATAAACTCAGTTGACTTTATTTCTTTAGGCACTTGATAGACTGCTGTGTGTGTGAGGGAGTGTGTGTGTGTGTATATATACAGTATATATGTTCAAATCCTACACCTCATATCACTGTTTTCTTCCTGTAGGAGTAGATATATTGTTAATCTTAAAAGAAAGCATCCTCTGTTTTTGAGTAAGTCAGCTTTAAAGAGGATTTGTATCACGGTATAAACTTTAAATGCAAAGTCAGGAGTTCCCTGTATACAAGAAGTTATATCTAATCCCCCTCGTCACATATAGCTCCTGTGTGTGTGTTTGTTTGTGTGCTGCCGCCGCCGCTCTGATGGATCTGCCTGTGTTTTCTCCTCCCATTCCTGCTGCAGCACCTCCTCTTTCCAACACTGCTAATGACAGTAAGTTTAATTAGTGCCAGCAGATCCCCCCACTAACTGTAACTTCATTAACCGCTGTCAACAGGCCAAGCAACGTTACACATAAACACAGCTCATTATGACTCGGCCCTATCTTTTGTCTCCTCCCTGCTCCAGAATCCCACACTATTTATCTCTCTCTCTCGCTACATATACATATATAAATCTCACACCATAATGAGGGTCCTCCAGTTGGGATGGATGGGAAACTGTAAGGTCATTTTTCACTCCTTGCACAGACTGTGGAGCAGCAAACGCATGCAAAACCCAGGCTTTTGTTTTAGCTTCCCATTAAAAGGTGGAAACAGCTCACAGCTGTGATGTGGCATGTAGAAAATCCAGCATTTGGCACTTATTGTCCAAACAGTGAATGTGATGGTTCATATCAAACGAGTCCTAATCATGAGACAGTAAATTAGAGTCAATCAGGCTGTTGAATACAAGGTGGAAACCCATGTGAAATCCATCACATATTGATTTATCCTCTGACCCATAAATCTAAAACATATCACTTTTAACTTCACATCAAACTGCATTGATTGACTCCTGCACGATCTTTAGCAACAAGATCAATTCTCCCTAATAAGGATCTGTGATGTTCAGCGTAGGTTTGGTTCTGGCAGTGTGTTTGTAACATTGTGCCAGTAAATCCAACCTTAGCCCACAGAGGAGTGATTTATAGACTGCAGAGGGTGAGCTTTCATGACTTCATTTTCTCTACTTGAGAGCTGGGTGTATGACATGTAAATGTGTTCATTTGTCTGGTCAATTATCCGCCATCCGTACTCTGTTTGGCTGACGTTGTGCAGTGTTTCAGCGCTGTTTGGCTGCGGATAGAGAGATAACCCCGAGCCTTGTTAGATTCCTGACAGGCGCGGCTTGTCAGTCTGTGGTTCTGAAACCTCCCTAATCAAAAAATCTCTTGGAGCGAGCCGGTGGATTCTGCAGGGGTGAGCGTCATCAAAGCCTTTCATGTTCCCTGGCTAAAGAGAGAGAGGGAGAGAGAGAGAGAGAGGGAAGGGGAGAAAGCTTTAGCAGGTACACTGTGCTCTTTGTTTACCCTTTCTCTTACCAATCTGGTGCACAGATGGCCAACAATTATTTCTCTGTGTGCGCATTGCCGCTGGCGAGCCACCAGGTTTTCAGAGATTGGTGTAATCCTTTATTATTTATGATTGTCTGGGATTTTTGGATCAAGATTGAACACAATCTGTTGAATAACCGAGAGGAGCGGGAGGCAGCAGAGTAGAATGAAATGCAAACAAAGAGAGAGTGGAAATGGAGAGGTCGGGGCATCCATAATGAAGATGTGATGCTCACTGTTAGTAGAGCTGCTCCTGAATCCAGCACACTTTAATCCCATTAACACTGACTAAATATACCATTTGTTTTAAGCTTGCCAGTGGTGGTGTTTATGCTAATAGCCTGGTCGCTCCGGGCGATTTCAGAAGACTTTTGGAGGGCACTGGCTAATAATTAGATTTAATAAGGAAGTCAATTTCTATCCTCATTTGAAATAAAAATAAGAGGCTTAGCCTCTCATAGGACAGGCATTAATTTGTTGATTTGCTCTCTCTTTCTCTCTCAGGGCTTCTGGCTCCATAATTCTTTAACCCGTGTGTGTCCTTGTTTAGGAAACAAGAATACACTGATAGCCACATCCTATCCTATACGATCAATCACTCTGATCACACGTAAATTATCTACTGAATCCCAAACTACTAAGGCTGCTGAACGGTGAACAGTGGTGGAACGTAACGAAGTACATTTACTCACAATAATAAAGTACAAACTCTGCTACTTCATACTTTTTACCCGACTACATTTGTGTGTCAGCTGTTGATACTTTGCCAATTAAGATTTTACACACAAACCAAATGATCAGTTCATAAGATATAATGTATTACAACGGATTAAACAACCAAACGGTATTTAAAATAGACCAACTGCAACAGTAAAATGCTGCTTTAATGTTAATACAGTAATAGGTAATCAGCCATATTAATCCAATAGTATAATGTAAAATAGTATGACACTCAAAGAGGTCGAGATTGAGTCATTTTACTTTTGATACTTCAAGTAAGTTTTGTTGATAACACTTACATACTTTTATTTGTGTAACATTTTCAATGTAGGACTTTTACTTGTAATAGAGTATTTTTCAGTGTAGTGTTGATACTTTTATAAGTACAGTGGTGGAAGAATTCACATCCTTTTTTAAAAGTAAAAGTACCAACACAAAAATGTGAAAATACTACTACTACTCTATAAAAACTAAAAGTCCTGCATTGAAAATCCTACTTAAGTACAAGTACAGAAATATTATCAGCTAAATGTACTGCAAAGTATGAAAGTAAAAGTACTTGTTCTGCAGAAAAATGGCTCCTGTGACTTATATTTTTTATATATGATATTATTATGTCATGTATTATGACATCAATGCATAAGCAGCATTTTACTGTTGTAGCTGGTCAATATGGAGTTTCAATTACTTTAAATGCAGTTTAGTAGTTTAGTCCAGTGGTTCCCAACCTAGGGGTCAGGCCCCTTCAAAGGGTCACACAATAAATCTGAGGGGCCATGAGGTGACGAATAGGGGAGGAAAGAAGAAAGTAATAATGTACAAAATTGTATTATTTTTTTGTGTTTGTACTGAATAGTTAGATAATATTAGCTTATTTTACTTCTTTAGGCCTCAAACAGTTATTCACATGCAGCCAGCATGAAACCATGTGAGAAGTTCAGAGGGCAATTGTCTATTTGGTTGACCTGCGAACAACTCACAAACATCTGAAACATAACAAGGGGCCCCAACAAAGGACTTTTACTTTTAAGCTGTCAAATAAATGTAGTGGAGTATAAGTAGAAAGTGGCATAAAATGCATCAAGTAAGTAACTCAAACTCTATAGTTACCTTTCAGTCCTGTTTAAGTGAAGGATTTGACTACGTCCTCCCCAAGTGATGGTGAAGTGATGTGTTGTGGTGAAGATGTGGAGCTGATACACACTCCAGTAGGTGCTGCTGCTCTGACCTGTCCTGTACAGCAGAGCTCATCATCCTGGTCGACTGCTGGGCTCATGAGCGGGGGTTCCAGCTGGAGGAGCTCTCTGATCTGCTGTCAGACGGCGGGCTCACTCTCCGCTGCCCTGATAACTTCCTCAGCTCTCTATTATTCTCCTCTACCCAGTCAAGCTTTTTTTTCCCCTCCCCATCCCCATCCCCTCTGCTCTGTCTCTCCTTTTCAACTTAATAATGGAATCAAGTACCCCTCCAGAGCAAGCAGCAATGCTGGCTGCTGGTTGAAGGAATCATTTTCGGCGAGCATGTGTCAGTCAGCAGGTATAGGAGCACTTGTGGAGTCAATTTGGCATGGAGGAGTGGAGCTATATTACTGTGTGCCAGGGAATATGAAATGCTCCTCGGTGAGGCAGAAGTGGTAAAATGCAGCATATAAGGAGAGATTTCTGAGATACTACAGCTCATATTGTCATTATGGAGGTAGTTAAAGAGCTCTGCTTACCATTCATTACACTCTGCGATAAATTCATCTCAGCATTGACCTCTACAAGGTTGCTTCTTCTCACCGCTGAGCTTTTTTCTCTGCCGTATGCGGCTCCATCTCTGTTTGATGTAAGGGAATATAATGTTCGCCCTCATGAGACACTCAGCCTAACAATTCACAGACTCTGACCTCAGTAGCAATTGCACTTTTCCTGCATGGGCTGTTACCTTGACAACATATTTTCTTTTCGAGGCAGTCATGTGAAGTCATTCCCATGCCATGTGAATGTAATCATGCACCATAACTGAATTTAGGCCTAAAGAATCTTTTTAATCACATTAGCCATTTTAGCAAACTGGATTAGAGTAACACAATCTTTGCTGAGCAACTCAAGGTCTTCGCAATCAACTGGTACCGCTTGATCCTCTGATCAGTTTAATCTTGGGTCTTTTCATAGCGTTTGTGTCCAGCAGGAGACTGGAATAATTCAGTGCACTTACTAGCTGTAATCTGCTGTTTGTTGTCAAAATAGAAATGATGCAGCTATGCATTTCCTGAGCTGAGGGTCTGTTGAACAAGCTCTCTCACTATACAGCAATTCGGATTCTTGATTATGCCGTGTGAAGGGTGTGAGTGAAATATGAAGTTTAGAAGGGCTACTGCGCACCACCATCACCTCTCTGAAAGAACGCTGCTGAATTTAAGTGGATAAGAATATAACTGGCAGGCCTCCAGCTCTGCTGTGTGGTGGTGGTGGACACAGAACAATAACAACATAGCAAGACAACAACTCTGTGTACAAGGATGAGGCGGTGTGAGGAGGAAGAGGTGTTCATGTATCAGCTGCGTTGAGTCCTGCTGGTTCAGCACTCAGATGTGTTACAGATTGAATACAGAGCTTTTGAGGCTTCCTGTGTTTTAATTTGTAGCAGCATATTTGTACCTGTATGGAATCAGTGTGCTGAATTAACAAACTGTAATTTATATGAATAAACTGTAACTGAAAGACGGAGGACGTCATGGCTGCTTGTAACATGGCAACCCGGTCTCACGGGAAGGCGTATAAATACCACAACATTACACGGACATTCCGCGTGTCATGAGTACGCATTTAAGCCTTTTCGCATCTCATTTGTACGCCACGCAACTAAACTATGGTAATGTCTGTAGTTAGGTTTAGGCAACAAGACTACTTAGTTAGGTTTAGGGAAAACATCATGGTTGGGCTAAAAATAAGCATGTAAACTCACAGAAACAATGTAACACAACTGCGGAAAACACGTCACAAACCAAAACAAAGGACCAAACAAAAGACCGGTCTCGGACACCGTCCTCCTGGTTAAAAGTCCTGTGTTTTTTGGACCCATCCACCTCTCCTCCCACCCACCATAAGTGGTCTTTCTCGCTTTTTATACGTGGATGCATTTACATTGCAGTCAGTACAGGAAAATGACACGTGGAAATCAAGAAAGGCGTACTTATTGCATGTTGAACACCTTGCTCATTATTGTGTTATTCATACCTGAACATGGGCAGATCAACAAACACAGACAATAAATGCTCAAGACAGTTTTATGGTGACACTGAGCCTATTTTTTACTTTTTGTATGTTACCAGTGTTCTGCACTTTGGTATGTTTAGTAAGTATGTTAGCATGTTAAGGTACTGACTGAGGTGTTTTTCCACAAACCAAAAGATGTTTTCTTTGAATAAATTTGAATGTGAAAGATTTCACTCCAAAACTTGAAGCTTGCATCATCGAGAGCCACAAAGCAGGAAGAGTCTTGGGAATATTAACACATAATAATCTTGGCAGATGAACTAAGAGTACATACGCTTTTTAGTAATCATTTTCTAGACTCTATGCAATGTGTCTAATTTTAGCGTGTGATCTTACTGGAAGAATGCAATTAACTTTGAATCGTAACCGTGACTTGCAACAGGAACATGGGATGTGTTGTGGAAAGTAAAACCCTTCCAACTATAAAATATTTTGGCATATTTTTTAGACATTTGAGACAGACCGTTTTCTGCTATGGCAGGAAACTTTTGTGAAGCTGATCCTCGGTATAGGTCGCTATAAGCCCCATAGATGTGGGTTAATAGGGGCCTACTACACCCACAAGTAGGTTTTATCATCTATTCAAGGAAGTATAAAAGAACATGACAGCAACCTCTAGTAGTAAATATGTTAAGAGCAAAAAAGGAAGTGAGGCGCTGTAGTATAGACAGCATGAAGCGAGGGCGATGGATGGTTTTCACCCAGGAGACTGGGCTTTGCATCTGTGTGAAACTAACAATGTGTAGTTGTCTTTGTGTTCACAAGCGTTAAGTTTCACTTTCACATTTTGAAATGTCATTATTTTAAGCTAAAACATGTTTTTCCCTAAACTTAAATGTTTTTGTTGCCTAAACATAAAGAAGTTATAGTTTTGTTGCTTAAACCTAATGAAGTTATAGTTTTGTTGCCTAAACATAAAGAAGTTGTAGTTTTGTTGCCTAAACATAAAGAAGTTATACTTTTGTTGCCTAAACATAAAGAAGTTGTAGTATTGTTGCCTAAACCTAAAGAAGTTATAGTTTTGTTGCCTAAACATAAAGAAGTTATAGTTTTGTTGCCTAAACCTAAAGAAGTTGTAGTATTGTTGCCTAAACCTAAAGAAGTTGTAGTATTGTTGCCTAAACCTAAAGAAGTTATAGTTTTGTTGCCTAAACCTAAAGAAGTTGTAATTTTGTTTCTTATACCTAATGAAGGCTTTTTGTTTGTGTTCAAAACGTGACATTTCATTCAGTTCATTCACTTTTACAACATAGTAGGCGTAGTAGGCCCCTACTGACCCACATCAATGGTGCTTATAGCGACTGATAACACCTATTTAATGGCCTGATAACAGTCGAATACGGTGGATCCACCAGGAAAGAGTTTGAGAAATTGAGAAAAGTGGATTAGTAAGTAACTGTTTTTGTTTCCAGAAATGAAAACTAAAGTTAACATTTTAATTAGAACCATTAGCTTATGTTCACCTAGAGTTTTTCCTTGATCTTAAAAGGAAATCCCACACACATTTAGAAAACTCAATTATTGTCTGTACTCTGTTTATCAGTGAGGGGCGGTTGATAGCAGAGAATTTAAATTTAACTGGCTCAATGTCCTCCTCAGCCGAGGGCTAAATACAGCTGCATATTCTTGCCAAAGACCTCATCTTGTTGTTTTGAGACGCTCTTCTTGTCTGCATTTTTCTGCTTTGATAAGGACTTTCATCCTGTTTTCATTGATTACTGCCTGATGACTCATCCTGATAATACAGTACAGGCAATTCATCTCCCCACCACACACTGTAGCCCTTTGTTGCATGGAATGTGTGTGTGTGCGTGTTTCTGCCTCCTGCCTGTGAATGACGTGGCTGCGACACACAGCATGTGTGTGTGTTTGTTTGTGAATGTGCAGTATGTCTGTGTGTGCATCTCCATGTAAACAGCATGCCAGTACCCTGAAGAAGTGTAAGTTGCTGCAATACAGACCCAGCCCTTTGCAGTAAAACAGGGCCCTCATTTTCTGCTTCGTGAACAGGAAAGTGAGCTTGCACGAGAGAGAAAAATGGCCAAGTGGTTTATTAACTGCAAGTCACATTAATGAGCCAATACTGTGTAATCTCCAAATACATCCAATAGAGGTTGATGATTAATAGTTGCACCATATCGTTGATCTTTGCCTCGTTCTGCGGCTGCAAAAGCAGTGATTTCAAACTGTAGTGGACCTATTTTTCCACAGAAATACATACACACGAATACATGCAGTTATAGCTACCTTTGGACAATAAGCCCCGCAGTAATTGTTATATGGAAGAAGCTAAATATTTGCTCACTAGCTGCGTGGAAAGTGAGCAGCTCCTCAGTTCAAAGTGGAGCAGGAGTGAGGACAATCCCTGCTCTGTCAAGAATTAGAGCCACCTCTGCAAATAGGCCAGTGTGTAATGCCTGAGGGTGGGAGTTTCACCGAGGCTGGGGTTTCCGTGTAAATAAACAGCGTGGGGGTCTCAGTGGGCGGAGGGAGGGCCCCCCTCTCCCTGGGGTTTGGCCCGGCCTTTTGTTGCCTTTAATCCAAGCACTCTCTATTGAAAAGCATGAGGGGGTGCCTGGCTGAGATTAGCCTGCCGGCTCTTGTGTGTGCTTGAGTTTCTCACAGACTGCCTCCGTACTTTTGGAAATAACACAGTTATCCCACATCCTCAAGGTGGCTGACAAGAATGACAAGTGAGACCACTGCTGGGCAATCTCAGACCTTAACATGACAAAATGACCTTAGCATTCCCAAAAAGATATTGTGTGAAACACGTCTGGTTGTTTAGCAATTTAGTCACTTTATACAGCAGACCATATGTATATCATTAAACCTGCAGTAGGCAGAATATTTTTGGCATCATTTGGCAAAAATTCTATAATAACCTTTCAGCGTATTGTAATTCAAGTGTTCGGAGAGAAAACTAGACTTCTGCACCTCCTCATGGCTCTGTTTTCAGGCTTTAAATAATCTAGCCATTGACAGGAGACTTTGACCAATCATAGGTCAGTTCAGAGAGAGGGCGTTCCTATTGGCTGTTCATTCAACGGTTGCAGCTGTCAATCACTGTTTAGCTGTAAAATGAGAATGTGACCCAGCAGCCATGTTGAGATCTGCTGAGGAAATACCAAGCACCGCTCATATGACCGGAGCACAGCCAATAGGAACACTCTCTCTCTGAAATGACCTGTGATTGGTCAAAGTCTCCCGTCACTGGCTACATTTTCTAAAGCCTGAAAACAGAGCCATGAGGAGGTGCAGAAGTCTAGTTATCTCTCAAAACACTTTAATTACAATATGCTGAAAGGTTATTATGGTATTTTTCACCCAATGATGCCAAAGAAATTCTGCCTACTGTAGGTTTAAGCTCCATTTTGTACATATTATAACACTCCACGTCTTGTCTCTTGCTAATTTACCAGCGTTGAATATGTGTTATACATTAAAAAAAGAATGGCGATAAAATAATTAGGCTGCTATTTTTACGCATCTGGCTGCTGCTGTTACTCCTCATTTCATAGGCTTGTTATCACAGCCGAGAAAATAACACCCAACTGATTTAAGCAGCAAAACAAGAAGACAAGAAGTGTGTGATGTGTGGTTGTTTTGATTGTGGAACATCCCATTTAACGATATTACACTCAGGTTTATAATGTTAGAACAGGTTCGACTGTGATTGTTTTCCGTATTTACATGACCCTCATTTTTTTAAATGTTTTTTAATATATAACACTACTTGTTTACTTATTTAATATGTTTTTTTTTTATTTTCAGGGGTACTTAATGGCATCAATTATGGCTTTGTAGCTTATATTTCGTAATATAGTTCAATTTCAAGTTACTGATGAACCAAACCACACTTCCAGATACGTTTTATTTAACCAATAAGGTAGGGCTGGGCAATATATCAATACTATATTGATTTTTTAATATGAAACTAAATATATAAAAAAAGGTAATAAAAAGGTAAACAAGGACCCTTTGTCTGCTCCTTACATACACTGTTAAGAATTTCCCAGTAAAATAACAGTAAAGAACTGGCAGCAGGG
Organism: Sebastiscus albofasciatus; assembly: GCA_916701655.1. Classification (NCBI taxonomy): domain Eukaryota; kingdom Metazoa; phylum Chordata; class Actinopteri; order Perciformes; family Sebastidae; genus Sebastiscus; species Sebastiscus albofasciatus. The sequence continues at coordinate 75,277 of CAKAOI010047211.1, forward strand.
TTGCCTTTATGTTACTGTAAAATTAACATTATATACTGTCGCTGAAATTTACAGCTTTGTACTGTTATTAATTTCACAGTATTTTACAGTTAATTTACTGTTTAAAGATACATTATAAAGCTTAACTTCTTTATAAAGCTGTTTTTCACCTTACTTTTACATTATCTTACTGATTTGTTTTAATGCACTATTTAGGTTGTATTTTTTACATACATTTTAATAAACATTATTTTTTGCCTAAATGAATAGACTTACAGACATAGGAATAGTCACACTAAATACAATTAAAGGCACTTGTTAGGAAAAAGGCTATAATAGACTTGTTGACACTTTTCCCAAAATGTCTGTCTATATCTGGCTACAAGCACAGAATGTAAACCATAACAACATGTGAGTGAAGAACAATAAAGCTAATTCACTGATTTTACAATCATGTACAATGTACAAGCCTCACATGTGCAGATCAGGTCCCAAAATTAAAAAAATACTGCATGAAACTGTTACTGATGATACTTTAGACAGCTGATCAGCAGTAAAGTGATGTTTTTTAAGAATGCATTATAGTTCAGTTAAAAAAAATGAACAGGTTTTCTTTTGTATTAACAGTAAAGCACTGTTTTTAGCAATAACAGGTTAATACTGTTGAAATCCTGCTGTAAATTAACAGCAATTGTTTACAGTGTAGGCCCATATGTAAAAGAAAAACTACAGGTTGTAATGTTACAACTGTTTGCATGCTTCCTCTTTCTTCCTTTGTTTAATGTAGGCTCTCATTACCACGTGGTGGTAACAGATTGTTTGAACTGGAGAGAAAAGCCATTGGAAGCTAATTAAGCAGCCATTGCCGGCTCTATTCACAGGCAGAGGACCGAGGAGCTCGAGCTCAGGCATTTGTCAGCGCTTGACCCCGCGTGGTATTGATTGACAACGCTGCAGCCGTGAATGACAGGCTCGACGCTGCTCAGCCAATGGGAAGCCGAGGAGTAAGTGCACCGCGCTGTGATTGGTCGAGAGGGTTCTTAAAGCTGCAGAAGGAAGTCCCCACGTGGGGCGAGAGATGAAACCTTCAAAACAAGAGCTGCTGCTGCTCAGACATGGGCTGATGTTCATATATCAGACAAAGGTAATCATCTCCTCTCTTCTCTTCCACCCTGCAGTGCAAACTATTACACAAAATGCTGTTGTGCAAGATATGCACCACATATTAAAGGCGAAAATGGCTTTTAATTTGGTGAATATTGTGGATCGATTGGTCATTATTGTGTCCTTCATGGTGCATTGGAGAGGGGGTGTTTATTAACCCATGCGTTTCTGAGTTGCGCTCACACATTTTTTATACCCACGTATTATGAATGAATGACTTTATTTCCAACATAAAAATAAATAAAAACAGATACAAAATAATAACAAACAAAACAAGAGTAATAGTGTCCGAAAGGGAGTATAGGTAGAAGTTATATTTCCCTATACCCCTTTCTCACTTCTCCTCTAATAACTCATCTATCATATAATAATAATATAATATAATATATAAACAAACCCAGATTGCAAACAAGCTTTCCCTTTTTTTCCTTGATAACAATTCGTGTGAAATACTTTTCGCTGGGAAGCTCCATTAAAATATTAAGTTATATTACAATTTACATTACAATTACATTTACATTACAATAATAAAGAAGAAATACTTTGTACAAGGCATATTAAGAACATATACAGTATATAAGATATATTTTTGTGTGAGAAGGTGTCGTATGAATTATCTATTTAAAAGTCTGATGGCCTGGGGGAAAAAAAATATATTCCCATGTATTACAAACAAGCATCCTTTTATTCCTTGATAACAATTCAAGTATGCATGTTGAAGCACGTCTCCCCATCCTTTACTGGTGGTGGACTCACCCAAAAAAATCATCAACTTTATTTAGAAAAGCACCCTTAATGATATGCACATGTGGAATTTATGCTGTCTCTGTCAAAATTTTGGATATGATCGTCTGCAACATCAGTGCATGCTGCTGCTGCTGCTGTTGTTGTTGTTGCACACGGTGGGACTGACGGTCGGACGGATGATGATGCCTTGTGGATCCTGCTGGATGATGTCATGTATCTCGCTGCACCCCCACGTGGGGCCCGTCGCTCTCCGATAGGCAGATGTGGTCTTACTCATTCCGAGTAATCCGATTGGACAGATAGAGGCGCTTTGCACAGGCAGTTCAGCCCTGCTGCCTGTGTGTGGCAACCGGGGGTAAAGAAGAAGAAGCTGGACAACTAGGAGAGATTGTGGAGAGAAGAGGAGAAACCATGTTATGCTTTTAAAGAATCTGCTTCGAGACAGACAGATTTTGGATATTTTTTCTTCTTCCTTTTTTTTGGTGGATTAACCAGCCACACAATAAAAGAGGCGCAAATTCCTCGGGAGGTTTCGCTTGGTGGAGAATAAAGTAGTTTTAATCGAGAGAAGCGACCGCACCAAAGGCTGGCTGGGTGCGCTCCGGAGAGACACACACAGAGAGAGGATGCTTGTCGAGATCCGCGTCCACATTAGGAGGGATTAAGCGCATGAATTATAGCCTTGCTCTTGTTTTTTTCTTCAGGAACACAAAGTCGGACGCACGGGTATGTATTTCCCAGAGAGCTGTTGATTTCTGTGTGTTTTTTTGGTGCGTTTTGACGCTCAAACAGCAGCGCACCGTTTCCATGTTTCCATCAGCTTTACGCGGAGAGTCAAACAGAACAGGAGGTTTTTTTAGTGGAAGCCAGCTGCTGTCTGTCTGTCCGTGGCCTGGCTGGCTTTGGAGACGTCCTTTTGGGTCATTTTTGTGTCTCAAACAAAACGAGCGTGTGATTTTTGACGGAGGAAAAAGTAGCGTCTTTATTCTCTCTGTGGTGTGTTTGTGTCACTTTAGTGACCACTGAGAGAATAAGGTCACCAAAAAGAGGACTAGTGCTGCTTTCTGACATGGCTGCAACAACTAGTTGGCTGTTCTGACTACTTATTGCTTTGTATTGTGTCGTCCAAAAGATTAAACCACGTCATTTTTTTTTTTCAACACAGGGATTTCCCCCCCCCACCCCTCAACCCCAACCCCCTAGCCTGCCTGCTGAGACCGGTGAGCACATTTCAACCATTTTGCCAAAGGACCTGCACACTGGAGAGATAAACAAAGGATACATTTCAAGATGTATCCACAAGGCCGACATCCGGTAAGAAGCGTTTCCTCCTCTCTATATATACTTATCTGACAACACTGATGTTTTGCTCCTGACTGTGCTTGATTTCCCTCCTTAATGCAGCTCCTCCATCAAACCTGTATGGTTATATCACAATGCATTTATGCTATACAGCACTTAGTGTTAAATGGATGCAGATGGTTTGCATGGCTGGAGATATTTACTCAGCCATATACACTAACATATGATATGACTCTGCTGAGGATGGAGACAGGTGGTGGTTTGATTTTTTTTTTTTTTTTTTTTTTAGATTAGATTTCATTTTCAGTGTGAAAGCCTATTCATGTTGTGTTATTAGCTCTTGGAGGTGTGAAGTATAGACCCACCTCTTTTTCTCTGGTAATAATGTCTCACTTTACTGCAGAGGAGATATTATCTTGAAAGTAGTCTATAATGTGAGAACTATTCAGCAGGAAATGAAGGGCAAAACTTTCTCTTGTGACTGGACTGATGTGATTTTTCCTTTTTCTTTCAGGCTCCACATCAGCCTGGTCAGCCTGGCTTCAAATTCACCGTAGCAGAGTCTTGTGACAGGATTAAAGATGAATTTCAGTTCCTGCAAGCCCAGTATCACAGGTAATAATCACCAAAAGTATGACGGTGTTTACTCTCTGTCGGTTAATAATAATAAATACTAACATTTTTTTCATCCCGTGCTGTCTAGTGGTTAAGTGTGAGTGAGTTATTGAAGAAAGAGATGCCTGAAATTGACACCTTGTCTTCTATTTTAGTCTTAAGGTGGAGTATGACAAGCTGGCCAATGAGAAGACGGAGATGCAGCGCCACTATGTCATGGTGAGATTATGTTACAATAGGGAGCAATTATGGTTCCAAATTGCAAGGCTTGTTGGAGATCTAGTTGGGGTGGAGCGAGACGGAGCTATTGTGATCACCTGCGTGGTGGTTAGGGCGGGTTGAGTGTCAGGTACAGGCCTGTGAACAGCCCCAGGGGGGTTTGATGTAGCTGGTTGTTATACGCAGGAGCTCCTCCTGACAGGCAGTGGGCCGAGGCTCCATTATAGCGCGCCCCTGATCTCCAAGGGTCGACTGCAGCGTTGCCCTCTGTGTGTGCTGATCTGATTATTCTCCTAGGAGACTCCACGCTCAGACATATGCATGGCCATAAATTAGGTGTGAGCTGATGGTGGAGGGGGGGTCAGAGCAGTGTGTGGGAAAAATGCACCATGGCAAACAAAATGGAGGAGCTGGTGGAACCTGCTGCAGCTTCTTTTGCACCTAAATTATCAGCTTTTTTATTCGAGGAAAACATGGGCGTGCTTATGACGCAGGAATTTAGCTCAGACGTGACGTGATCTTCTGTGACAGTGTGCTCTGTTGTCCCAGGTAAACACACCAGGGTTGACTTAAAACCAATACATGCAGGCTTAAGTTAAACATTCTTTTCACAGGAAAACAACATGTCAGCCTGACAGGGAGGAGGTTAGGTAAACATGTAGGGAAGTATCCCACAGCCAGCGCTGGGTGTCAGGTTACGCCACGGCTGTGGGCCTCTGATCTCAGACAGAATGGCTCTCTTGTTTGAGAGTAATTTTCGAAGAAGCTAATGGACTGAATAATGCATTGGCCTCATCAAATAGACGCTGACTGGAAAGCCATTTCTGCCCCGGCTGCCACTTGTGGGCTCCATGGATTACATTTCAGCCAGACAGACTGACCTGGCTTGAAATATCAAGAGTGTTGAGCAATCACGTTACGCTAAGTAAATAGACATCCTGGAGATCTGAGGGCTTAAGATGGTGATCGATAAATCCAACCTTATCTTCTCTGTGCCCGCACTATAAACAACAATATATTGATTTATTGGCTGCTCAAAGAACTCCTTTTTTGTGTCTGATCTTAGTTTATCACATTTGCCAGCAGAAGCTAGATTGTATTTAGGTTTCAATCATAATGTTTAAAACCATTTGACGATGTAATCAGTGTTGTGATCAGTTAAAATATTGATTTGTGGCTATATACAGTATGTAAGTCACATTGAAGTGATGATTAAACAAAAGCTATATCTGTAAGAATTAGGGCTGTCGATCGATTCAAATATTAAATCATGATTAATCGCACATTTTGCATCTGTTCAAAATGCACCTTAATGGGAGATTTGTCAAGTATTTAATACTCTTATCAACATGGGAGTGGACAAATGTGCTTGCTTTATGCAAATGTATGTATAAATGTATTATTGGAAATCAATTAACAACACAAAACAATGACAAATATTGTCCAGAAACCCTCACAGGTACTGCATTTAGCATAAAAAATATGCTCAAATCATAACATGGCAAACTGCAGCCCAACAGGCAACAACAGCTGTCAGTGTGTCAGTGTGCTGACTTGACTATGACTTGCCCCAAACTGCATGTGATTATCATAAAGTGGGCATGTCTGTAAAGGGGAGACTCGTGGGTACCCATAGAACCCATTTACATTCACATATCTTGAGGTCAGAGGTCAAGGGACCCCTTTTGAAAATGGCCATGCCAGTTTTTCCTCGCTAAAATTTAGTGTAAGTTTGCAGCATTATTTAGCCTCCTTTGCGACACGCTAGTATGACATATTCAGTACCAATGGGTTCCTTAGGTTTTTTAGTTTAGCATGATACCAGTATCTTTATTCTAGCTTTAAAACTGAGCCCGCTACAACCTAAAAATCACAAGTTGCGTTAATGTGTTAAAGAAATAAAACAACGCGTTGTTATCACATTAACTTTGATGGCCCTAATAAGAATATTAAATGCTGTCACAACTTGATTGCAAATCTGACTTTTTTGACTTCATTAATCACAATTAAATCTTTGCTTTCGTTTCAGTATTATGAGATGTCCTACGGGCTGAACATAGAGATGCACAAACAGGTATGTACCATCATATTTTTTCAGCTCGGTGGTTTTCCACAGTGTCAGGGGATGTCAGACCCAGGAGGAGCCACTCGTGGGCTGTGAACTGAGCATCTGTAATGGGCTATAAACAGACAGATGTACTGCACACAAACAAGGCAATACATTTGGAAACTTGTACCACCACTTGTACGATTGCTGTGGCCCCTTTTTTTAAAAACAATACCAGTGGTGTGAAGCCTGGATTTGTCTCAGCCTTTTGATAAGATTAAAGGTAGACTTTGACAGGCTCGGCCTTTGACTTAATGATTAAAGAGAGAGAGGATTGCTGATGGGTCAGTATTTCTTTTTAAGATGAACAGTAATTACAAGAGAGGGGCAAAAGTCCTTTATTGTGCCTTTATCTTATCAAAAGATCCTATCTCTCATTGCTCCACAGATCAGTCACACTGAAGCTCGCAGAGATAAATATTGTATGAATGAGTAATCCGGAGATTCCTCCACTCTTAAACCAGCGAGGCTGTCCCCTCTGCTGCGACAGCCTAGCCTGCTTAATGACAGCGTTGGAGGCATGGCGGATTGGTGTGGTGGGGTGATCCATCAGTGTCTGGGCCGTGTGTCACACTGCCACATGTCTGTCAGGGCTCGGGCCGCTCTGATAGCTTCTGTCAGGCACTTATCGCCAACCAGAGGAAAGAGGAGGAGGGGGGATGGGAGACGAGTTGGAGAATAGAGCTGGGGGAGGGGCAGCGGCCCAGCTCTGTGTAAACAGGTTAATCGACTGATCCATTTTAGCGCCTGACTTTTATCAGGAGCCTCAACAGAGCTGATGGAAGCGCTTGAATAATTCATCAGTGGGGCCCTAACCTGCTGAACGGCGTGTTTGTGAGCAAACAGTGTGGGCCCCGTCCATGCAGCTCCCCCCAGCTCACAGCTCAGGCAGGCGGGAGGGAGGAGGAGGAGGAGGAGAAGATGGGGAGTGGTTAACAGGCAGGGTTGGGATGGATTATTGGATGCACATAGGCATATTATTTTCCTGCCAGGAGATTTATTCCATAGTGAGGAAATCCATTCCTCTTACTGTGCCTTTTTCATTACCGTGCGGGGACATAATTCAGATTTCAGAAACGCACACAGCGGCACAGCTCGGGTGTACTGATGTGGCGGTGTTATCTGATCCCCCTCTATCAGCCGTGACAGCATGTAGATGCAAACGGCTAATTTCTGCTGTGTGATGGCAGCCAGTAATTGCCTTCATCTGGTGCTTGTTTCCAAGAGCTGAGCAGGGTTTTGGGTGTTGGTGAGGCTCAATCAGATTTGGCTGTTACCTGTAAGTCGTAACACAGACACATGGCTGCCGCGGGAATCATTTGCTAAGTAGCAAACTATCTGCCGTACCGAGGGCCAAAACTAACTCGGTCAGCCAGCGGACGATCTGCAGTGTTCATACAAAAGAGGCGTGCAGTGAGAAGTGGTGGGAGAAATTGTGGCTTCATAAAGCCATAAATGCTCCCATATCCCCAATCTGTCACATGGGACTGAAGTGTAATGATTACAGGGTGTGAACTGTTGGGTGTCAGGTCCATTTATATAAACAGAAAGTTATTTTTGTTTTAAGATATGGCATGAGGAAGAAGGTTATGATTTGATGCTGTTTTTGTTAGAATGAGTTTATTGTTTTAGGATCACAGCCGTCCTTTATACAAAACCTGACTGACTGCTGCAGCTGACAAGGTTAATCACAGTAATCTCATGCATCCATTTAGGCAGATCAATACAAATGCCAATTAGAAATTCATCCTGAGCTTCTTGCTTCACATTAACAAAAGCTCTGAGGCTTTGTGTAACATCTCATTTTAGTGGAAATGTGTCATTTCCTGGCTTAGACGAGCCGTTGGTGAAGTGCTAGTCAAATTTTCTTCCTACTAGAAAAATCAGGAAACGCTGTCATCTTGGACAAATTGGAGGCCCTCTAAATCTGACTAGTCAAGTATTGTTTATAGATGGATCATGTGACCAGAGCCACCAGTAGTTTTCCCTCCGTATTTAATACTCATCAATGTCTCGACTCCATTTTCCCGCTGCTGATAGCAACAGGCGAATACCTTTCTGCACGCCATTGACAAGCCAGCCTGAGAGTGCTCTTAAAGTGGTGCTACACAGGTCCGAGTACCTGTAATTGTGTAGCAGCAGCAGCGCAAAGCTGGCCTCTCAAGGGCCAAGCTGTCATCTACTTAAAGTGACAACAGCCCCCCATTTTTATCTGCCGGCAGAACAAAAAAAAGAAAAAAACCTCTCCCAGCACTACACTGTATCTCTTCTGACAGCGGTGGCGAGCTGAGTTGATGCCTTTTCCATGTATTTGCATGTTGTGAGAGTGCAGAGGCTGCCAGTTGTTTAGGGCGCAGTGGATCAGCCACCTCCTGACCTCTCCCAGCCAGCTGTCACCATGACACTAAGCTACAGAGGAATGGACTGTGCGCTCAAGGCCTTTTTCACAAATCCTGTCAAATGTTCGACTGCTATTGACATGGCTTATCTCAACAAACATGGATTATACAGGCTCTGTAGCTTTTCAACCATTTCTGAGGGCGTTCTTGAGCTCTTTCTCGAGCACTTACGACGTTGCATTAATACTAATGCAGATAAAACCTTTTATCTAACCCTCTCGTTGCTTTATTGGTCGTAGGTCACATTTATTGTGTGTCAGAGGAGGCTGGAGTTCAGCGTCTTTCTTGTCCGCGGAGTAATAATCAGTGTTGTCTTATGGACTTTCTGTAACATGCTACCATATATTTGTTTCACATTATTGCCTCTGATCCCAGGCTTTACTCCGTCTCATCTGATATTTCATCTTCGGCTTGTTGTTTGTCCTGCCGGCTGGCTTGCCCGGCTAAGTGGCTATCCATGTTGCAGCTTGGGTCAGCAGGTCTCGTTCTGTTGGACATTACTCTCCAATCTCTCTGGCTCTGCTCAGAGGTAATACGTCTGGGCTGCCAAAACTGCCTGGCATTTCTGCCATGTGTAATAAATAAGCTGGCGGTCTGCAAAGTACATTGTGTGTGCTGCTCCAAATGAAAAATCGGAGAAAATCCCTGTGATGTGTTTGTGTTCCGCAGTGGCCTTGGGTTGAACTGCAGCTCATAAATTCCATAGATGATGTAGCTTTGGCACTGTTATTTTTTCTGCTCCCAGTGCAGAGCTCCAACCTGAGAGTCTCATCTCCCATCCGAGGCAGAACTGTGCAGTATTTTTTTTTTTTTTTTTACAGGGGAGGGGGTGTATCACGCCTCCTCCTCCTCCTCCCATTGCTCTTTTTATCCACCGTTCATTCGCTACGTTCATGTGATCGACAGGCTGAAAATTCAATTTAATGACCTGCCTCCAAGCACGTAATATGATTTTAAAGCCTGTTACGGTCAAGCAGAGGTGCCATTTGCATAATGATCCCAGCAAGATAGGGCTGCAGCCGTTGCCATGGCAGTTGGTAGACAAGCAGAAGAATGGAGGCAGGGCTGTGTGGATGGATGGGAGGTTGGGAGGGTGGTGGACTGGGCAGCTGATTGCAGCGAGAAATGGCCCAGGCTTTGGTCTTGGAGCTCTAGCGCTCTTAATGTTTACAGGCTGGCAGTTGTCTTCTAATGGTATTGATCACAGATTTTGAGGTGTGTTGCCCTCGAGGTCGTTATGGTTTGTAATCTTTGCTCAAACTGCAGTCATAACCCTTTTAATGTACCTCCGCCACTGTCACATGTAAGTAAACAGCACAGTCTCACTTCCTGGGGTGCGGTTGTTGTGTGGTTTAACTCTGAGGTTAACTGCAGGACAGCCGAGTTGCAGATGAGGGGAAGGAGGGCAGAGTGAGAGAGGATCCTCTCAACACAGCAGCACTCTGCCGGCTCATATCCGTTTAGCATGGAGTGCACTCTCAGCACAGCTGTGCTCCATCCCCCTGGGCTCTCCTAATGTTTTAAATATTTCAAATGTCAATATCACGCTGTTTAGAGGATGTTGAGTCAAGCAGTTCTGATTGCCGCAGTAATTGACTTAATCGGTGTAAACATTAAAGGCGGGGTTATGTGAAGTCACTGTCTGTTTCATACTTATCCGTCATTTTGCTCATCTTTTTGTTTTCCAGACGGAGATTGCCAAACGGCTCAACGCAATTTTAGCTCAAATTATGCCTTTCCTGTCACAAGAGGTGAGTTTTGAATGTTGCGCTCCACAGTTTGGCACTAAACTAAAGTCACATATTGTTGGCTGTGTTCTAAAGATACTACTTCAAAACAACATTCAGGTTAAGCAATTTTGAGTAATTGTGCGTGGCGTTTGCCCTCACTTTTAAAAATTGCAGCAGGCACTATGAAAATTAAGTGTGAAATTCACAGATAAGTGAGTGTGGGTTGTGTGATAGATCATCTTTTGTAAATGTCTTCCCACAGCACCAACAGCAGGTTGCTCAGGCAGTGGAGCGGGCTAAGCAGGTGACTATGACTGAGCTGAATGCTATCATCGGGGTACGTGGACTTCCCAATCTGCCTCTCACCGTGTGTATACCCCCTTTTATTCCTTTATTTGACGTGCACATAAGATGATCACTAGCCATGAATGCTTTTCCATGTCTTCTAAGTAGTCAGAATGTGATACACCATCTGCTAAAGTTACAGTGCTGAATCAAAATGTGTTGATATATTTTGTTTTATATTCTTCACCAATACATTCAAACTATATACAACAAGTGTAGCTCTCCAGAGCTGGTCTGTTGCTCCGGCTTTGGTCTCGGCGGCATCTTCACTGCCTTGTTGTGTGTTTATAAATGCGAGCCTGAGAGCTCTTGAGATCCCCTCCGCAGCCCGTATTGCTTTAATTGGCTAAGGTTTTAACGAGGAGCCTCATCCCTCACTGCTGACCTGGATAGCTGTGGGAATTAAAAGGCTGAGGGTGAGCAGAACACAGCCAGCGCCGCGAGCAAGCTGAGACAGCGCAGACAGCAGTCAGCCATCACGGCTCTGCTGCTGCTGCGCAGTTCTGTTTGCACACCGCAGCACTGAGCTGTAATGTATGGCGTTCATCACTGCTTCAAAACACCATCTGCTCCTCATTGATCAGCTGTACTCGCCCTGCCCTCCTGAAACACTAGTGATGGGTGTCACCCTCGATACAAAGCTCAGGCTATCCGTGGTCGTATTAGGACAGTTGAATTTGCAGAGTCTTTAGCATGCAGAAGAGGCTGGCCCAAAAGGCCGACTTGATGACTGGAGGCACATATTGGAATTCAATTAATGCCCCCTTGTGACCTTTTGTTCCAGGATAATTGCTCCCTAGAATTTGTCTGACTAAGTGTCTTGAGGTGATGGAGAGCTGCTTGTTTTTTGTATTTATCTGTTGGACTAAAGCAGATGCTTTATTACACTTTCACCAAAGCAGAGCAGCTGCAAGCTGCAGTTGTTCCTAAGAAAAGCTAATTTGATTTGTGGCTCCTTCCTGTGTATGTGATTTTCAACATTTGGAATAATATAGTGCTGGAATATTTCTGTGTTTTTCAATTTGTGCCTGTGAGTCTTTCACTGTGGCTCTCTGTTGGTTATAACTTAAAATTTGTAGCATTAAAAGTCTACACCTAGATTTTATAAAATATTGGACGAGCCCATTCATGATTTTTGCATGTGGTCTTATTTGGTGCCGGCCTGTCTTCAGGCCTCCACACAAGTCACGACGGTTGCTCATGTCAGAGGAGGTGGAAATGTAGCTACTGTATGTTTTACTCATACCTGTCCATTAGTTATTCATTGAGGAGAAGCTCTGTAGGCATGCCAAAATCCTCATGCATATTGTAAAGCAAGGTGGGGTGAAAGAGCGTGCCAGGCAGACAGGCAGCATCCAGGAGCCAGCTGCATACTTTATTGATGGGGCTGAGGGCCATTAATAGGATGCAACTAGGGCAGCTGCATGCGTAGAGATGAACCTGACTGGTGGTGGCTCCTGTTTGATTAGAGAACACACAAAATATTGAAGTCAGCCAAGAAGAAGTAGTTCAGATAAGCCCACCTGTCTCCCAGCGACCGGCCACCTGGATAAACCAACACAATGGCTTTTGTTTTAAAGTAAAAGCTATTTATTTTGTCTGTAACACCATTCATTGCAGTATATAATAATGGAGAGAGGGCGTCTAGAGCAGCTGTTGCCCTGACCGTTTTCTGTCCTCCTTTTCAGCAGCAGCAAGCTGCCTACCCTGCTCTCATGGTCAGTGGCATTCACACACATCTGTATGTGCCATGCTGTTGTTAATTGACTTGGTGTGTGTGCACACATCTGGGCTTGAAGGGCTTGTGCATGTTGCATGGCACTTTTTCTGTCCAAGTGCTATGCATTTCACTATAGTTAGCGTAGTTAGGACGCTAGAGACTACTATAATACATTTGCTCAGTTTTGCCTATGTGTGTTTTTTTTTCTGTAGCTCCACTCAGTCTGAGAAAAAAAAGGGCAAAGAGTAGGTCTTTATCTTGGAATATTAAATTAGAGGAAATAGGCCAGACTCCTTTCTTTATTTATTATTGTCTTCATTTATGGCCCTCTAATGAGGGCTCTTGCTGATCAACCATGCATATTACCCATCAGTGCCTCATTAAACACAATGAGCGAGGATGGCTCTCCCCTGCCAATGAACTGGCTCCTTAATTTCCCTCATGGACACAATATTCTAACACACTCGCTCTCTCTTGCTCTCCTTCTTTCTCTTTGTGTCCTGGGTACATTTTGTAATTGGATTGACATCTGCCCTATGGAGCAAAGGACAAGGTTGCAAGTTAAAAACCTCACTATTTTCCAATCTAGTCTTCTCTCGCTTCAGGGCAGATAATGCAGAAGCAATTAAAAAGACCCTTCAGATAGGATGTTTTAGAAGTAGGTGCCCTTTGTAAGACCTACGATTTGAAAGCAAGTTCCTACTGAGTTAATGTATTTTTAACTATGTGTTAGGCAGGTCCACCATGTTGTACAGTGTGTTGTACCAACTCCCCAGTCGTTACAAAGTGCCTAATATTCCTGAAATGGCCATAAATGGTCACTGATTGAAGTCCGTCTTGTAAAAGAGAGGAGGTGCGTGCTGTTACAGCAGCTGAATTATTCAGCTGGCTCGCAGACGGGTAATAAATTGCTGATGTTTTTATTGGTGTCTCAGCTAAGTATTATTTAACCTTGCTTTAAACTGCTTACTTCCATGCTGAGTGCCTTTTAACTCCCATCCATTTCCCCGTGCCTTTCAAATATTGATGGTGAATATTGGAGGGTTGACTGAGTGCCAGCTTGGGACCCCTGGTCCTGGCTCCCACAGCAGCCTTCCAGACGCGCACACACACACACACACACACAAACACACACTCAGAGCGAGAGGGAAGGAGTGCCAGCTTCTGGCACTTAGTGTTCCTTCAGTCTCTTAAAGTATGGGTGTGCAAATGATTCATGTTCTGTTAATCCAGGAACATGAATATGAGAGGAGTAAATAGACGCTGGTTGTGTTTCTCAAGTGTTTTAAAAGGCAGGTAGTTGTTTAGCCCACAGGCTGACAGATTCCTACACAGCTCCATGTTCCTTAAGAGGATTGCTCAGCTCACCGATGGTGCTGCAGTATGAAATGTGCTAGTTTACCTGATGTGAAATGATTCCTCTGCATTAAGCGGTGGTCGAATCAAACTTCGCTTTTCTATTTATTTTTCAACTCAACATGCACTACTAATGCTGTGCGATTGAGTGTCTCTGCATCTCATGCATTCGAAGTGTTGAGCAGTTAGTAACTTCTACTCTCCTCAGCACAGATCTAGGGCTTATGCCACCCTGGCCTGGTATGGAAATAGCACTGAGGGGGATTGCTGTCGTATCCTGACAGTAATAGATGTGTGAATGTGCTAATATCATCCGGGGTTTAACTGATCAGCCTCATGTTTAGTGTGTGTGGTTTCTCCGTGCGTTTTCCCTCCGACCCACTCGGTTTCTGTCTGTCTATCTCCCTGTCTACTCACAGCAGCAGCAGCTCCAGGCGCAGCACCTCTCCCACGCTGCCCACGGGCCTCCGGTCCAGATGCCACCTCACCCCTCGGGCCTGCAGCCGCCCGGCATCCCCCCTGTGACGGGCTCCGGATCAGGCCTGCTGGCACTGGGCGCCCTGGGCAGCCAAGCCCACCTCCCAGTGAAGGATGAGAAGAACCACCATGATCTCGAACACAGAGGTGAGGTGTTAAACTCGGTCATATTGCTGTCCAATTTTTGCTGCTTAACCAGTTTATTTAGAAGAATTGAAATGTATATTAATGTTATTGCATAGATGTTAAACAGGGAAAAAGCAATTTAGTGCAGCGTGCTTCTCACTCTCTAGAGCTGAATCGCAGGGCCCTTAGGTGAGGAGCACATCCTGTCTGTTCACATTCTGTCTGGGTAATGAGCTGGTACATTCCCAGCCCATGACTGCATAAGCTATTCAACAGCTCCAACACACGTTGATAAGAGGGGCCTTGTGCCCTGCAGCTGATTCTCACACGTTCAGCCAGAAGCATCTGTTATGATATGCTAACTGACGTGTTTTTTTCTCTCTCTGCTCCACTTGGTTTCCTCCTCACCTTCGGCCGCCATTGTGATGTCTGCGATACAGAGAACACGGTGAGTGTCCAAACCCACAACTATTTTCGTTGCGGGGCGTGTTGGTTTCATTGTTCATCGCGCTTTCATCTCCGCCGCCAATGTCAAGTAAAAAATTCCTGCCAACAGCGTGCTACCGCTGATTTCATGCACAGTTGTAATCTGCTTTCAATAAAATGATTAATTGGAAATGAGGCTTGGAATATATAAGTCCTGTGTGTTTAATCCAGAAGGGAAATGACTGGTATCATGCTGGAGAGATTAGAAGCCTTGTAATTTCATCACAATTAAAGAAAGACTTTGACTTCCCCTTCTTAAAGGATTTATTTTATCCCTTCTACTGTCTCCCTTGTTCACCAGCTCACTCTCCTTCCTTGGCATGTGATGAATATTTATGAACACAAATGGAGAATTGTTTTGTTTTCTTTTTTTTCCCTCCACCCCCGTCTGGTGGACCTGCTAAAGCGTTTTATTGGAATGGCTGCGATCTCTGATGGCTTGTGATGTGGCTGTGAGATTGTGTTTCTGTAGGCCGGGCCAGCTGAATGGGTGCAGTCATGTCTGAAGAAATGGAACTCCTGGGGCGATTAGCAGGCCTGTTTTGTTTCTCTGCTCTTGTCCCAGGTCATCTGATAGCAGAGTGGTGACTTTGGTTAATGAGTCACGCTAAGCATCTCTTTAAAGGTCAGCCATTATGCAGACAGTGGCCCTTTGCCCAGACTGCTAGTCCATCGGCCATTGTTCACTCCTCTGGGCCGCCACTGACTTAGTCCATGTTGTTGCTTTGGTCTTCAGAAGAAGGGACAGCGGGAATCTTGGCAGTTTACAGGCAAATGGCAAACTCCTGTGAAAGCCGCTGGACACCTGCCTAGTTCCTCCCGTTCTGTTGGCGTTTGGAGTGAGCTGTCCCAGCTTGTGTGGGCAGGCAGGCTCCACGAAGAAGAAGCACCAGTCAGTCCCACGCTGCTGTGCCCACTGGCAGGATATAGATTCTCTTTCTTTATCAGAGCTCAAAGCCGGAGCTGACATGGTGCCCAAGCGCGCTGCGGCAATCAATGCCCACAACATACAGTTTCTCTCTCTCTCTCTCTCTCTCTGTCTCTCGGTGTCTCTCCACCATCTCTCTCTCTCACGCTTAGCCTGACTGACTCCAGAGAAAAGGCCCTCTGTTCAGCCACAACACACTGCTCATGTCCCTGTGAGGCTGTTTGTTGTCCAGTTATGAGGAGGAGGGAGCCCAGCTCAGAAAACAAGCCCTCCTCCTTTCAGTTCAGATAACGGCCCCATTCTGTTGTTTGGCCATGGACAGGCTTGTGTGTGTGAGATTGGGCTTGGCTGGTGTCAGGGTACTGCTTGGAGCTGGCCCACAGCTGCATTTTAAGAGTCTGCGGCATCCATCGTTGTGTGAATGGGGCATTTTTAGTGTTTGGATTGGCACAGTGTGTTCTCTCTGTGAATTTGTAACAGATGAATGTCTCCCTGCTCTCTTTTACAAGGAAAGACAGAGTGGTAATAAAGTATGTTTGGTTTTCTCTTTGCAGAATAACTCTGTATCCCCCTCCGAAAGCTTACGCACAGCCAGTGAGAAGCACCGCAGCTCCTCTGACTACAGTTTGGACTCTAAGAAACGCAAAGTGGAGGAGAAGGACAGTATGAGCAGATATGTAAGTCATTAAAGGAATTGTTAGTGACATTTTGGGAAATACACTTATTCGCTTCCTTGCCCAGATCAAGAAGGACGACACCACTCTTATGTCTGTCCGTTAAATATGAAGCTACAACCAGAGTTGGTTAGCTTAGCATAAACACTGGAGGCTGGGGGCAACAGCTAGCCTGACTCTGTCCTCGTGTTGTCACGATACTGGAATTTCTTGCTGTAGGAGGGAAGAGTGAGCAGAAAGCGCAGCTGGTACCCATGTATTGCTACTGCGGAAAAATAATATTGAAACCGTTTCAAATAATTTGATATTTTTGACAACACTACTAAGTCCGAAGGTTAAAAAAAGAAACCTTCAGCTCACTATTTAAAGCTGAAGTAGGAAAGTTGGAATAAATATGGTTTAGAAAAAAATATATTTTTGTAAAACGGTCACTATATCCTCACATTAGTTCATGAGACAGTTAATTTGAAAGAAATCATTTGCCTCTGTGTCCTTTGTGCTCCTAATGGCATCTGCAAGATTTCACAGACTGGAGGAAAACAACCAATCAGAGCCCAGCTGGAGCCTGCCGTCTCTGAGCAGCTGTCAATCACTCGCAAAACACAAACGGTCAAACTAGGCAGCGCTGATCAAATATTATGTTACTGTAGTGCCTATTTCTCACCTCAAATGTTTTCAGAAACATCTTGTAGTGTACTGATTAGCTGTAAAATGAGAAAGTGTGTGACCCTGCAGCCATGTTGAGATCAGTTGAGGAAATACCAAGCACCGCCCACCAGCCACAGCAAACTTTCCCATGAGGAGGTGCAGAAGTCTAGTTGAAGAAGTCACTTGAATTACAATATGCTGAAAGGTTATTACGGAATTTTTGCCCAATGATGCCAAAGATATTTTGCCTACTGCCGCATTAACAAATTATATCTTGTTTGTCCGCACAAAAAGCAAAGTGAAAAAACAGCACTTTGTGGTTTTATGGGGGTTATGTGCAGGACAATTTTTGTCTTCCTGGAGTCTCGGCTGGTTGCCTGGCAACCTCACAATGACTCCAGGAAGTTACTGCTCCTGGCTCCAGGCTCATCCAACTCTCGGTTAGAAGGCGAATAAGCGTATTTCCCAAACTGTCTAAAACGTCTCCTGTGGTCAGAGACGTATTTCAAAGGTTTAATTGAAAAAACAAAAAAAATTGTCAAGGTGACTAATTTGCCATTTATCTTTACAGGACAGTGATGGAGAGAAAAGTGACGACCTGGTCGTAGACGTGTCTAATGAGGTGAGCGGAGCAGCATGTAGTTGTAAACAGCATATTGACATGTACTGAGATGTAGCTGTTACATAAATCTACTGCTGTGTTCCTCCAGGATCCTGCCACTCCGCGGGCAAGCCCGGCCCACTCGCCACCTGAAAATGGCATTGATAAGCCCCGCCCTCCAAAGAAGGATACACCCAACAGCCCTGCATCAGTGGCGTCCTCTGGAAGCACCCCATCATCCAAGGCCAAGGAGCTCAGTCATGTAAGACACCGAGAGTTACGAACAAACTAGGACAGAAAGGGTTT
This sequence comes from Sebastiscus albofasciatus, assembly GCA_916701655.1. NCBI lineage: Eukaryota > Metazoa > Chordata > Actinopteri > Perciformes > Sebastidae > Sebastiscus > Sebastiscus albofasciatus. The sequence goes on from CAKAOI010047211.1 coordinate 93,206, forward strand.
AAATGAGAATTGCAGAGAGAGCAAAGGGATATGTTCAAATAAATCTGGGACGTTTTCTGCAGTGGATTAGGAATGGCTGTCGGTGCTTTAAGTGCATGACTAAACGTCAGGGATAATATTGTCCCGCATCAGGATCAGTCAGGTCTTCTCTGTTAATAGCTCAATGTATTTAACTCCTCCAGGATTTTTTCCCCTCCGCCTCACTAAAAGATTAAAGCCAAAGCAGTAAGGGGATAAAAACGGCCCCATCTCCATTGTGGCCATAATAGGTTTTAGAATAAATAGCAGTTTATGGCTCTGCAGGACTATGAGGGTTGTCAGAATTAGATTGGATTAAGTTCAGTTTGCTCTCAAATTGTCAGTCCGCACAGTGCCTGGTTTCCGGGATTGTGAATGTGCTTGCTCTCTCGTTCCCTCGACAGAATGACAAATCCTCCACGCCTGGCCTCAAGTCCAACACCCCCACCCCCCGCAACGATGCCCCCACCCCTGGCACCAGCTCCACTCCCGGGCTCAGACCCATCCTGGGCAAACCACCAGGCATGGAGGCTCTAGGTTGGTACCACTCTCTTTCCTCACTAGCAACTGACATCACTTTATCTCCATCCTCTCCCGATGTACTGTTATGTCACATATCCTTCTCCTGTCTTCGTCTGTAGCGGCCCCAGCTTTACGTACCCCTCTGTCCATCGCCGGCTCCTACCCTACCCCCTTTGCCATGATGGGCCATCACGAAATGAATGGAGGCCTGACTAGTCCTGGTGTGTATGCTGGTCTGCACATCTCCCCTCAGATGAGCGCTGCAGCAGCTGCAGCTTACGGACGCTCCCCCATGGTACAGTAACACCCTTTCCTGCCCTTTATGTAGCTGTATTTGGGACCAACTAAAAGCACTGCACATAGTTAAAAGGATAGTTTGACATTTTGAGAAATCGCTCTCTTCTCTTGCCCAGAGTTAGACGAAAAGATCGATACCTCTCTGTATCTGTCTTTTTAAAGGCTCCCTCTGGAGTTTTAGACCTCTAGTAGCAAGTATTTTTTTAGTTGTTTTTTTTTACTTTTGGACAGAGCCAGGCTAGCTGTTTCCCCCTGTTTCCAGTCTTTAAGCTAAGCTACGCTAACTGGCTGCTGGCTGTAGCTTCATTTTTAACAGAGAGATTATAAAAATTCGAGGATTATCTTTCCAGATATTCCTGTGGTGTGAGATGTTAAGAGTGTTTTTTTTACATCCCCCGATCAATTTCAAATTGTAAATATTAAACATGTTCAATATTTACGAGCGGATCTCCTGCTGTGTGTGGGGAACCTGGAGGATAGCCAATGACACAGTCTCGTGGGAAAGAACGATAGCCAATTAGGAACCAAGCTGACTGAAGAAGGAAGGACAACAACTGCCGTCATGGCGGCTGCGGATAATGCAAAACACGAAGCATAAAGTAGTAGTAGTAAGATGGACCTCAGAAATGAAGGACTAACTTGTTAATTTCTGACAACAACGCAAGTGTTTATATAACATGTCTCCATGACTTCATCCGTCCATCCTTTGTCATTTTCAGTACAAAGCAGTTCAAAAACTAACATTGCTCATTCTTCTTGCCTGTCGTCCGCCATGTTTATTTACACTAAAGTCCCGTTTGATCGTGAGATTTCGCGAGATTTTCATTTTGTTTTAGTCGGGCCTCTTGTTGTTCATGAATGGAATCTGTCAGTGTGTGGTGTGCTGTTCTGATCAAATCATTGCTCTCCACACACTATAGGAACAAAACTGTTAAATTTAACATAACATGTCGTTATGTGTGGGGTCTCTCACATTTTCAAAATCTTGTTAAGATTTGAAAAATCTTTGAGTGTGGGCCAGCCTTAACTCTGGGCAAGAAAGCAAATAAACGTATTTCCCAAAATGTCAAACTATCCCTTTTAGAAAAACACCATGTGGATTTGACTGTGATCGCTGGTCTGTAACAGATCTGTAATTCAAAGGTTTCCATCTTGTCCTTTTTCAGGGGTTTGATCCTCACACCCACATGAGAGCTCCAGGCCTTCCAGCCAGCCTCACATCCATTTCTGGTGGCAAACCGTAAGTGTCTCACCAAATGTGTTTTTAAAAACAGCAGTGACTTTAAAACACTAACACTTTGTGTCTTGTCCATCAGGGCTTACTCCTTCCACGTCAGCGCAGATGGTCAGATGCAGCCCGTGCCCTTCCCACCCGACGCCCTGATCGGTCCCGGCATTCCCCGCCACGCCCGTCAGATCAACACGCTGAGCCACGGCGAGGTGGTCTGCGCCGTTACCATTAGCAACCCCACACGTCATGTCTACACTGGTGGCAAAGGCTGTGTCAAAATCTGGGACATCAGCCAACCTGGCAGCAAGAGCCCCGTGTCCCAACTGGACTGTCTGGTGAGTGCCGCGGCTGATTCACGTTTCACTCATCAACTACTTTTTTTACACCTAGCTATGTATGTGTAGTTGTTTCGAAAGGTAGTGAACTATATACACAACCTCATTCCATTCACAATGGGATAATCCTTTGTTATACACGAGGACCACAACAGGCACATCCCACTGTACAGATGTACTGGTACACAAATGCAGCTGATGCTTTCACTAATACTTTTCACAAGTACTTTTGGCAACAACCAAGGAACCAAATGCTAAACATCAAACGACATTTTCAGATAAATTATAATTGGAAATGTGAACGTCACCAAATAAATGTGTAACAAGCTAAAAACTCAAAATCTATCAGGCAGCGTAGGTCTGAGAATGCCCTCAGGTTGGTTTATTATGACAGAAGGATTTTCATCCTCTTTCCCACCGACTTGTTCCTAAATCTCTCTCTAGCTCCACTGACCTGAACACGTATTGATTCGCTTTGTCCTCTGTGCAACAGAACAGGGATAACTACATCCGCTCCTGTAAGCTGCTGCCTGATGGCCGCACATTGATCGTCGGAGGCGAGGCCAGCACATTGACCATCTGGGATCTGGCCTCTCAGACACCCCGCATCAAGGCAGAGCTCACCTCCTCAGCCCCGGCGTGCTACGCCTTGGCCATCAGCCCCGATGCCAAAGTCTGCTTCTCCTGCTGCAGCGACGGAAACATCGCCGTGTGGGACCTGCACAACCAGACTCTCGTTAGGTTGGAAGAAACCACTTATTCACACTGTGTGGGCAACAGGATTGCTGTGTGTGTGTTGTGTGAGCAATTTTAAAAGGGGATGTCAATAAATGTTTGTACGCTTTCTGACTTTGATTGCAGGCAGTTCCAGGGTCACACGGATGGCGCTAGCTGTATCGACATATCCCATGATGGCACTAAGCTGTGGACAGGCGGTCTTGACAACACTGTTCGCTCCTGGGATCTGAGGGAGGGTCGACAGCTGCAGCAGCATGACTTCACTTCACAGGTACGACCCTGTAACATAGAAGAGATGGATAACACACATCCACAGTGGAGGGTTGTTTCCTTTTAGCCCCAAAACTGTCAGTAATTACTGTTCTATCCAATTTTCCAGATCTTCTCCTTGGGCTACTGTCCGACCGGAGAGTGGCTCGCTGTGGGCATGGAGAGCAGCAACGTGGAGGTGCTCCACCACTCAAAGCCTGACAAGTATCAGCTCCACCTGCACGAGAGCTGTGTCCTCTCCCTCAAGTTCGCCTACTGTGGTATGAACACACACACATAGATAATGCCGACTGTTCTTACCCGCAAAGGGGCCTTAGCTTGTTCTACTTTACTTAGTGCTAAAACTACAGTGCCCTTTCGTGCAGTCTGAATGCCTATAGAGCATTGCAGGAATGACGTATTTTTGTAGGCTAACCAGGAAGTCAGCATCGCATCCCTCGACAAGAGAGAGCGTTCCTATTGGCTGTGCTCCAGTCATGTGACCGGAACTTGGCGTTCCTTAACCAGATTTCACAATGGCGGCCACGTCACAAACTTTCTCATTTTACAGCTAAACCGTGCACTACAAGATGATTCTGAAAACATTTCAGGTTCAGGTTCATATTTGATCAGCGCTGCTTAGTTTGATCGTTTGTTCGGAGTTCGAGAGTGATTGACAGCTGGCTCTCATAGACGGCAGCTGGACGGCAGACTCCAGCTCGGCTCTGATTGGTTGTTTTCCTCCGGTCTGTAAAATCTTGCAAATGCCGTTAGGAGCACCGGAGGACACAGAGGCACATGATTTCTTTCAGGTTATCTGTTTCATGTATTACTTTCACAATACAGCGACCGCCTTAGAAATACTTCTTTTAATCATATTTGCTCTAATCTCGCCTACTTCAGCTTTTTAGCTTGTGTTAACCACAGACCTTATTTCAGGCATCTAACTAAAAACTCATTCAAAAAACCCATTGACTTCCAGATGAGGCAACTCATTTCTGGGTTTTAGGACCCATTCATGCAGCACTCTATTCTGTTTTTTGAAGGTTACCTGATAACTCTCCATTTGTAGGTATTTTTTATACCACTTCTTATTCCACAGAGGCCTGATTGCACTGTTGTTTCCTTTGCAGGTAAATGGTTCGTAAGCACTGGGAAGGACAATCTGTTGAATGCTTGGAGGACTCCTTATGGCGCCAGCATATTCCAGGTATGCAGATCAATACGCTCTGTCTGCAGCCAGTCCAAAAGTCTCTGAGAGGAAGGGCGCAGCGACCGCTGTCTGACAGGACTCTCCTATCAGTGAAAACTGAACCTGAATTATTGACCTGACAAAGAAAGTCTTTTTGAGGGGCATCGGGCCAGAACTTGATGTCATTGCAACCTAGTCTTGCCCTGTAGTCAGCTAATCTTCTCCTCTTAACCTCAAATGTAGATGTTAACCGCCTCCAACGCTAACATGTCTTTATCTTCTTCAGTCCAAGGAATCCTCGTCGGTCCTGAGCTGCGACATCTCGACAGATGACAAGTACATTGTGACAGGCTCTGGTGACAAGAAGGCCACCGTATATGAAGTGATCTACTAGAACAGACTGCTTTGGATGGGAGCATGCTCGTGCTCAGGAACCGTAGACTCTTCCTCCATCTACCTTCCCTCACACAGACAGCATGGATGTTGCCTGCAGCCCTGGGGTGGATGGGCAGGACGTTTGGCAGTGCCAAACTGAAAGTGGACGTTGGCGCTGCTGTGGCCGTGGACGCTGTGACCTTCGGCTCTGCCCTTCCTCACTCATACGACTAACACTTGTACAGCAAGTGCAGTTCCCCAAGGCACTAAGAAGAAAATAATGTCTTGCTGTTTTTTCTGTTTGTTGGATATTTCTTTTTTTATTCGTCCTTTTTAATGTGGAGATAAAGTTCCGTGACACAACAAGAAGCGGCGCTTCGCTCTGGAGCTTCTCCTCGGAGGTCCTGTGAAAAGTGTACATAATGGAGTAATAAAAGGCCTTTTATAGATTTATATTTTGGTGTCCAGTTACGCTTGTGATGGTTCTTTCTTGTTCTCTCCGTGATTTTCTGTCCCCTCTAGGGATGGAAATTAGATTAGGACTTTGTAAGAGGATATTCTATTTCAGTTTTTTCCCTCCTCTGCCTTTTTTTCATGTTGGTTGTCCAGAATGACCTTTTCGGAAATCTAATTTGGATTTTTTTTCTCCCTGACAACGGCATTTTTCTTCGCTATTTGCTGTAACACAGACGTTTGTCCCATGGATTTTAGCAGTGGAGAATTCTGGAAAGGCCCTTTTTTTCAGACTGGAAGAAGGAGGAAATCATGGTTTCCAGTTACGTCTACCCTTTGGCCCTGGTCAGCAGAAATTCAACTTTATAATGAAGACCTATCACTGAACACTGGCTGCTTTCAATGACATTAAAATGGATAACTATCACCCGGAGGACTAGTGGGTTTACGGAGAAGCAGCTGTGACTTGAGTTCAGTCTGTTGACTCAACTATTGTATGAATCTTAATTTCTCCACTCAGCAAAGTTTAGTCATCAGTCTAAGAGTTAATTATTGCCTCTCTCGTCTGACTCTCTGTGACTGATGTGCAAGACTTACACGGTTACTCATAAAGGTGGCAGGAAAAGCCATTACCACATCTGACACTTTGGGTATGCTCTGTTTGCTTTCTGCAGTATTTCATAATGTTCCACTAGACAGGAATGGTCTCTGCATAAACACACATTAGACTGTGTAGCATACACGTGTCATCATCCCTAAGGACTGTACAGTTGACAGTTGTTGATAAATCAATAAACTGTTTTTATATAAAAAAATAATCATCTTGGCTGGATTTCTATAGTGCGGGTGCCTTGCTACTGTTGCCTGTTTTAAAGGAATAATTTGATATTTTGGGAAATAAGCTTATTCGCTTTCTTGCCGAGAATTAAATGAGAAGATTGACAATACTCCCATGATCGTGTTTGCTAAATATGAAGCCAGTTAGCTTAGCATAAGGAAAACGGAGAAACGGCTAGACTTGCTCTGTCCGAAAGTAACAAAATCTGCAACTCTTAAACTCTTAACGGCAAATTCACACCAGAGCAGCGGCGAAGTGCAGCTTGCGGCGAGCTTTGAAAAGTTGGGAAAAGTTTCACTTTTAGCGGTGAAGTGCGGCCAGCGAGGACCCGCAGCCAATCTGTAAACAGATCCTGTGACTCCTGTTACATGTTGACCTGAGTTACAAAGAATTTCTTCCCGCCTGAAACACATGAACACGCCACAGAAAAATGGAATTATTGTGGCGAGGCGCACTTCACCGCTGCCTGGTGTGAATTCGGCGCGAAGCTTAGTGGTTTCCGGTGATGACAGGACTCCAGGAAGCTCCTAGAAATATCCCATCATATAATCCATCATAAAACCACAGCATTTTGTTTTTACACTTTGATTTTTGGATGTGTTAATTATTGAGTTTTAAAGGTGTTGATAAGCAGACTTTGTTACCTTTGGACAAAGCCAGGCTAGCTGTTTCTACCCTTAATGCTAAGCTAAGCCAACTGGCTACCGGCTTTAGCTTCATATTTATCCTACAATACAGGAGCCTTGGACGTGGTATCAATCTTCTCATCTCACTCTTGGCATGAAGACGTCAAAGCTTGTTTCACAAAGGTCAAACTATTCCTTTAAGTAAGGCCGTTTTAGATGTATTAATATATATCTATATATTAATATTTGCTGTGTAAACCAGCTAAAGTAGCGACTTGACTGTGGGAAATACACTGATTACTGATATTGACATGCTGAATGTCTCCTGGCTTGACTGTAAATCAGAAATGTGTCCTCAAAGTGTACGTTGCTCTGTGCGCTGCTAGTGAGGGTTGTAGTCTGCACCTAATGTAGATACAGACTTTACTCACAGGCTCTCCTTGACAGTAAATGGAAGTACATCAGTAAATGGCTGTAAATGCATCCAGATAGGTCTTGACAAGTGTCTCAGGAGAGTGGCAGACATGAGAGGAAGACAGGCTGGGTGCTGTTAGAGAGGCTTTAACTCAAGAAAGTACTGACTTGTTGCAGATTTCAAAGTCACGGCGTACTGTAACAAACTGCAGCCACTGTCAGCCACCATCTTTTTCTCGGGTTGTATCCATGTATGGTGACAGCACAGCAGAGTGATACAATAAGGCCGAGTTTTTTATGCAGTGCCACTTCAGAAATATGACGCAAACACGGCTCTTGAGCTCTCCCGAGTGGTCTTTTGGTAGTTGAGTACTTTTGGACGGGATGAGGTGAATGGGTCCGGTCCTTCCACTCCAGAGCGAGGCTCTTCTAGGACCCTGTGCGTGAAGCTGTGAGCCCTTCATATGGCTGCCTCTTCAGAGATGTTGTTGTTAGATTATAAAAGCAGGGCCGGATGCTTTCAGCATGGAGCCAGCCGCCGCGCTCCGCTCTCACGGGCTCATTTGTTAAAAGCTATAGTCTTTTCTTTTCCCACATCGCTGGAGTGTGTACTTCCTGTGTGCATTTGTAGCTTAAGCTCCTCGCTCAAGTTGAATTTTCTTCCTCACTTAATCAAACAGTGGAATATCTGCAGATGAAAGGTTGTACCTCTGAGTGGCTGTTGCTGGACACTGAGGGGGTCATTGTCTCGCCTTCCGCTGATCTACCTCTCAATGGAAGGCTTTCAGCGGGTTCTCATGCGAAAGCCCATGCTGCCTTGTTCTATTTAGAGGAGGGCTAAGAAACTAGAGTGGCCTAAGTGTTTTACAGCAGCTCTAAACATAATAGTCAAATTCTCTATTTCTGCTAGAGCCAAGACCCTACAGAAAACCAGGGGGGGGGGGGCTGTAACGCCAATATGTGGGCTTGCACATGCAAAGCACTGTGAATTTTTTTTTTAGTTGCCAGGCATTGATCACAGTCCACCAGTATTCTGGCTGGTTCTTTTGGCTGGCTTTCTGTTTTCCGCCCTCCCCCATCCATCACACAGAGAATCAGGGACTTTTTTTTTTTCCAACAGCGAGGGACTGGCACCGTGCTGAAATGCAGAATAATAATCCCCTAATCACCTGAGTATTGCCAGTCCTGGGTTTTATCTGCAATGGATGTGAAAGCCCCCAGTGCCTAGTGATTACAGCATTTGATCTGGGTAATAATGTCTTCACTGTTGCCCTGCCTAGGGCCCGAAGGCAGTGCAGCTCTAATCCACAGTGCATTCTAGTGGAATCGCATTACACAAAGACCACCAGGGTTCTCCTCTAGAGGGGGGTGGGGGGGTGGGGGGGTTAAAGGAGGAGGTTGCCATGGAAACAAGCTCTCTCTGTGCATCTCTCTCACACACACACACATAATACACACTCTCTCCTGGGATAGATAAGCAAAGGACAGGTTCTATGTTTACTTTCCATGGGCCCTCCAATCCCTGAGCAGGCTGAGCCCTGATAACACGAGGCCTGTACCGCCACCGACCACTGACAGCAGATAAGCACCCCAGCAGAGCAGAGCAGTCATCGCCCTCCAACCAGGATGAACAAACCTGGGAGACCCGGATTCATTTGGATTAAGCTGGATTGCTGCTTCCGCTGCTGTGTTCAGACTACTGATGTTCACACAGGACTTTCTACATGAGAACTTGATGTTGCACTTCACCCCCCGTGGTGGAGTCTCAGAGCTTAGTCAGAGGACACGGTAATGGACTGGATGCTATTTTAGATATTGAGGTCAAGGGACTGTCTGGACTGGGCAGGTTTGTGTCACTGCAGCTGGAAAAGCTAAATCCCTCCTGATGTGTCCTCCTGAGGAGCAGATGACCACACATTATCAGTATGTTATTTCAGCGTCTTCTCATTCCTGCCCTTTTTGTAATTTTCCATTGTGGAAGGCCAGTCGGGGCATTCCTTTGTGTTTCTTCCAAGTATCCACTAAAACTCAGTAATTCAATACCCAGAGTAATTAGATTTGTATGATACTAATGCCCTGAGAAGGCACCAACATGCTCTTTGATGTTGAGATCAAGACAAGTACTTAGTTATAATGTGCATTATGCTAACATGGTAATTATATTTCCACACACATTCTTTGATTAAGGCACAGCTGGAGGTGTAGAAGCAACATGACTAATTACAGAGGAAATGGTGGTGTTGAGTTAAAGTGGTGGGAGCTGGGTTTCCCTTTGGCCCCTTCTTCTGCCTGTGTTTACTTGTAAGATATTATTTATTTATTTTTATAAATCTGATTAACAACTTGAGCACATACTCTGAATTAAAAGGGCTGGACTTAATATCAACGGTTTGTAGTCCTATGTTTCCTGAATGGTTAATATGGATTTATCTCAGTTTATGTCATAAATTATAGTTTGAGTTGATTCAACACCATGTAATAAATACAATATAGGACCAATATATTACTTTCTGCACGTTTCCTAAACTGCGTTGGTCCATCTGTCTGTTGTTCTCTCTGGGATTGTTGAATAAGACGGGATAACCATTTTTTTTTATCTATAGCAGGGCTGCCCACAGTGGGGCCAAGTTGGTCCCCAATCAAGTTCGATTTGGCCCACCAGATGTTAGTGAATTTCTTTTTAATTAAAAGACTTTACTGTCTTTCGGAGATTGTGCAGGCTCGGTTTTAGAGTTAGAGTGAAGTTAAAACCTAACCAGGGACAAGGTCTGCAAATTCACTATATGGCTAGAAGTCCTATATACATTGCATCGGTTGCACTTTAATTAAATGTAACAATGCCTATATGTATTGTCCTCGTCATGCTGTACACAGGCCTACACTAATTATGTGAATGCAGCTGTACACTCATCATAAATATAAACACTGTTGTTGAAGTTGCACATCAGCATCCAGCTGCAGTTAAACTGATGCACCTGTTATCTGTTCCTGTTACTTTATGGCCTACCAAGTTTAATGTTATCTTTAACATTTTGAACAGTAAGCTAGCTGGTAGCTGAGATTTAATCATACTATAAACTACTTACCAGACACATCTTGTAAACAGGCTGGAGAGCAAATGTTTCAGCTCTGGATTAGTTAGCCAGTGGTGTTAGCACTAAGCTAACAGGAAGTAGCATCCAGATGTAGTTAAACTGGTGCACCTGTCTATCTCTTCCTCCTGGTTTACTCTGAGCAACTCTGCTCTGCTAACTTAAAACTAAATAGCCTAACAATAGTTTAGGTTGGTTGTTGGTAGCTGAGATTTAAGAATACTACACACTAATGTTATTTACCTCACACACATTGTAAATATGCTAAAGCTAATGTTCTAGCTGTAACCTTTATTATGGAGAGGACTGTTAGCTATGGATTAGCTCCTAGCTAGCTAGTTAGCCGTGAAGTGATGAATTTAGTCATATTCTGGTGAAACTATCAGCTTTAACAGCAAACTGATTGTACAGTTAATCAACAGATAAGTGGGTTAAAGTGTAGGGATGATATAGTATTTATTTATGGACGTTTTGATGCCCTTTTTCTGCCGTGAAGGAGTTGCCACTACTTGGCTCCACTGCAGCCTACAGGAGTTCAAGATGACCTCAGGTGTGACCTCTCAGGTGTGACCTCACAGCAGCCACCTGTGAAGCCTTCAGCTGGTGAGTTTTTGATATCAGTTGATGTGACAGCAGCTCCAGATATATATATATATATATATATATATATATATATATATATATATA
>CAKAOI010047211.1:104292-116906 GCA_916701655.1 Sebastiscus albofasciatus
TGTTATACAAACATCAGTATTATTATGCAATATATTCAATACAGTATTTACTTTAACAAACATAACGTACCCCACACACCCACCCGCTCTCTCTTAATTTTTCCCTTTCTTACAGGGCCAAAATCAATATACAGCTTCATAGTATCAATCACACAATTAAACAGTTAATTGCCACCTCTAACAAAATGAAGATACACATAAACAGAAAATATAATAATAAATAAAATAAAAAGATCTTCAAAATCAAGAATCCATTCCCTTCTGAGGGTCTACCACTATTGTGAATTTTTACGTATCCTATCTTAACTATTCCTCCTGTAGAAGCTCACCAATACCACTACTTATTTCCAGATACATTTTAAACTAACTTTGAAGAACTGAAAATGTCCAGACTTATGTCAAATCAACTGTCAAACCAAGCTAACTCTGAGTGATCTGACTGGAGGAACAAGGCTCTGAAGAAAAAAACACTCATGACCGATTATTTTGAATTTAAAATGTTGAGTTCGTTGTCCAGATTAATACTTCATAGGATACCTTGTACCAAGTAAAAGTAGTAATACCACAGTGTAAAAGTACTCTGCAAAATGGCCCATGTCAGAATAATCTATATTATATTATTGGATTATAATTATTGATGCGTTACTGTATACATCACATTAATATTATAATTTGAAATACTTAACTGCTTGGCATCTTAATCTACAATAATATATCATAATTCATTATTTTATTCAGTTATTGATACAAAATATAAATCTGTAAATTAACTGAAGCTGTCAGATAAATTAGTGCATTAAAAAGTACCTCAAAATTACTTAAGTGCAGTACTTGAGTAAATGTACTTACATTACATCATTGGTGTAAACTGATTTTCCTTTGTATTATAATAATCCTAATCTCATCACAATCCCATACAGCATGTTAGTTCTTCTGCAGCTAAAATGCACTGTTGACTGAACTTTACTGTAAACAGAGAACTCTCCTGATGTTTCTGGTAAAAATGAAAAACAAAAATAATGGGCCCTGATTATCTGTCAGATAAACGTGACAAAAGCAACCCTAACTAAAAGTGTTGATTGTAATACTGATAAAAATTATCCATGTACTGGTTGACTACTTGGAATAATCTGAATTGAAGAATGATTAATTAGTTTATGTCTTCTTCAGGGCACATATCCTAATTTGAATTTCACAGGAATTTCTGAGTTTAAATTCCAGCTTTGTATTTTTCTAACAGCAGCACAGCAGATTGGCTAGTGTGAGGAAAGGTCATATTTTGACCCATTATCTGAGCAATGTAACTGTCTCATACTGTTCGTAGCATCTCACCCTCAGTTTGGGAACACTGGACCTTTGGCTTTCCTCACAGCCAATGCTCTCATCTCAGTATTGCTGTAGTGGTGATGACTACCATCACCAGAGAGGTGCAGAGAGCAGGCTCCACTCTAAAGGTGTACACTTTGATCACAAGATTGTCCACTCTTGTCTCTTGGCTTTTTGGAAAGCTCTTACACATATAAGTAGTGAAGTGGCTGCATGATCTCTGTGCTGGAGAGCTCAGCCCTGTCCAAATACTCCGTATACTTCAAGCTCAAGTGTTATTCTCAGACACAAAGTGATGCCTACTGGGCCTCCGGAACAAAACATTTTGTTTAACAAAATTTCAACCCGGACCACCATTAGATAACATCCAGTGGTCAGTAGCAGTTTTTTAAGGCTTCAACTAATGGTTCTTTTCATTGCCAATTAATTTTTGTATTAAAGGGACTCTATGTAGGCTTGTTAACAGTGACACTTGTGGTCATTAAGTCGACAACAGTCAGCGTCTTGTTGCTCGCGATCGCGCTTGTGCTTGCACTATGTAGACGCGAGCAAGCATCGGTCAAAACAGTGAGGCGACACACACGAGACTGAACATGATGGACAGCTAATATCACTGCATATTTCACATGCTTAGCAGTACTTTGTTAGCTTACCTGTCCAATAGGTATTTTGCCAGCTTGGGGTCCGTTTGATTCCCAAAACCAAACGAAGGTCCCTCCATGAATCGAAGGCCCGGCTGATGTTGATCCTGGTTTTCCCCCCGATGTTGGTCACATTCCTGTTTTACAAGACGGGCTTCGCTAGACATAACTTTGTGTTTTTTGTGCTTCCGTGGAGTTTGTGTTGAAGTCTCAGTTGTGGTGGGGGCTGGTTGTTTGTTGGTGTTAGCAGACTCCTTTTCTAACCGAATGTTAGTTATCGTTGCATACTGTTAGCCCTGTAGCGGAGCTGAAGAGAGTAAAGGCACTCGTGAGCGCGCATGACGTCACATCCGTCGGATTTTCCCGGAAAAAACAGCCCGTATTCATCACATTAAAAGCAGTCTATAGGCTGATAGAGGAAACCCAGAAAGTCACGTAAGGTCTCATTTTTAAGGTTAGGTTACAGCCTGTTCACACATTGGCAATAAAACAATAAAAAACGTTTATATGTGTAAAAATGTGCATACATTCCCCTTTATGGATGCATTGTTAGAAAATAGTCAGAAAAAATTGTGAAAAATCTATACAAATGTTATGTTTTTTTATGTTAGGTATTCAGGTTACTATCATATATTACAAACAAAGTAACACATTTGAGGTGCTTGGATTTCTGTCAATATATTAATCAGTTTGTTGCAGCTCTATTATTTTGCTCAAATGTACTATTTTTTTCTTATTTATGGTGACAATTTTGAGTAAAACCATAGGCATGTTTTTACGAACAAGACAGCTCTGCAGGGTATTTACTTACAAAAAAAAATACATTTAAGCAAACCCAGGAAAATGTTGACACCAGACTAATGAGATTCATTTGATGAAATTGTTTGTGAAACTGGATTTCTTGCCCCCGCTTCCGGTCTCTGGTGATTTTTTTTTTTTTCTTCCCGGTAAACACTTTATTTCTATTCCTGTTTGGTTCATTGAAGCATCTGTCATTCCCAGTGCTCCCACTGCGCCTGACAAAAGCAGAGCCATGTTAGATTGAAAAGACAGAGGGGCAATCTTTCAAATGGATCTCTTTTTCGAAAATATATTATGACATAATCATGTTTTCTTCCTAAAAGCCCAAGGGAGGCTTGTCTGTCAGATTGCAGTCCTCTCTTGGCTGCCTGGCCTGAACAGAAACAGCAGTTGTGTGTTAATAGAACCCAGAGGCACTCTGAAACCTTACCCATTCTGCTTTACGCTCTCAGCCAGGAGATTAAAGTCAGGGAAACATTACAGGAGGCTGGATAATTGCCCCTGTGTCTCCACCAGACAAAAGGCAACGCTCCGGCAATTCCCTCGGTAAATTGTCAAGAGAGGCTCAAGGATCCTTCAAGGCTGCAGCAAATTGTACAGTGCTGTCTAACAAACTACCAATCTCTGGATATTATGAGGCTTCCATATATCCTTGGCCATAATGACAGCTTGCTCTGCTATAATGGAGTGCAGGCACAAGATAGCTTTTGTGAACACACTTCCAATAGAAAAATTACTACCTTAGTTCCCAGTCTGCGCTTTTCTTTTTTTCCTTTTGTTCCCATTTGTGTTTTGATTTATTCTGCTATCATTTTTTATTTTTATTCAGAGTGGCTGCTGCCACCAACAGATGATTGCAACCTTTACTCCTGAGGGCCACTTGATCCCCCGACAGGAAAAAAAAAAATCTGCAAGCAGTTAATGAGTTGCCATCCATGCCTAGTGTTAAGGGCGTCTACAAATTAACAGAGGCTTTTGTCAGGGCGCTCTCTCGCTCTTTCCTGCTCTTGCCACCACTTTCTCCCTCCTCCTCCTCCTCCCTCCTCCTCCTCCTCGCCTGCTCTTCAATTTTCTCCCTCTACCTGCCCGCTTCACGCTCCAGCAGCTCCGTGGCGGGAGCAGCGCTGTCTGGCTCTGGCTCTCTGAGCGCCGCTCATTGTCAGCGCGGTTCATGTTTAGAATTAGCCATTTAATGAGAACAAAAGAAATTAATTGGTGGTTTAAGCCTAATGAGACGTCTGTGAAATTAACGGGCCTCATCAATAGAAACAAATAAAAATCCTCCAGCTTGTTGTTGTGGAGCATTATTCTGACAAAGCTTTTGACACAATGATGAATAGCGGGTCAGGAGAGACCATCTGTGCTTTTTTAAACCCCTGCAGGAGGGGGAAGGAATGTGGGCTGGCTCAGAGAGATGGTGATAAAAGAGGGAGAGGGGGGAGGGATGGGAGAAAAGAGGAGAGAGAGAGAGAGAGGGGAAAAAAATAAATTCACCGGCTTTATTCATCGCCCTTTAGCATGATACCGCTGTCTAACCATGGTTACAAAGGAAATAAAAAACACGGGCATTAGCATGTGAAAGGCGCTGGGTCTCTGACTATGCGTCCAGAAAGCCAAAGAGCTCTGATTTCGAGGGATATTTAACCTCCATTCAGACAGCAACAAAGGCCTGGCTGTCGCGCTGAGAGCAGTGGTTCAGCCTGATTGGGGCTCGGGAGGGAGGGGAGGGGGACAGGCAGGATCACAGACCTCATTTGTTCCCCCTCTTTACTTTAGCCTGTCTCTATTCCCACTGAAGAGCAGCATTTCCTCTCTATAACCCCCCTCCTCCTCCTCCTCCTCCTCCTCCTCTCAAAGTTGTAAATGTATGACCTGAGGAATAAATTGGATGGGAAGGAGCCGAGGAGGCAGCACCGAGAGGAGTAATACATCTCTATCATGTTCGGTGACCTTTATTTACCACGCGTTGAGCAACATTGTTGTCTGTGTTATGTGTCTGCCTCGCTTCCTTTGCTTTTAACGCCGCCAGTATGGAAGTTGCGGACGTGGTGGCGGTGGTTATCTGCCCGTCTTCATCCCCGCCAGCAGCCCTACCCTTTGCTCTCTGCGGCCACCCAGCAGGGTCGGCCCAGCCCTGCCTGTTTGTGTATCATGGAGAAACTGTTTGCTTTCCTGCGCTGATCAAATAAACAAGCCGTGTCTTTGGGGGGGGCGGGAGGTTGGAGGAGTGGTGTCTGCGTGTTGTTTAGCTCTCTGGGTGTAGATAAGGAATTGTTTGATGGGGTAGAGAGAGAAACGAGAGCGATTCAGGTCAGCTAATCTGATTTACACAGAGATGGTCTGGCCGTTGCAGGGAGCAGTAATTACATAGAGGGATTAGAAGCCCCCCAAAGCTCCCAAACCTACAGAGAGGAGAGAGGGGTGGAGGCTTAAAAGGCCGGAGAACTGCTCGAGTATATTGCGGCAACAACAACAGCTTGAGCAGTTCTCGGTGCAGATTAAAAATGGCTGAGATCGCGCTCAAACAAAAGGGGGCATTTGGCTAAAGTAGTATTACTTAGCTTGTTTACACGCGTTTACATCTGCTGCTTTGATCCCACAGTTATCAGAATTTGTTTTCTGTAGCCAAATATTACAGTTGTGTCTGCCAGGGAATCCGGCGGTACCAGCTGATGTCGTCAATTTACGCTCATCACATCGTTTTTTTTTCTTTCCGGGAACTTGTTTACAAAGCACACAGCATAAAATCACATGCTATTTTCCCCTTATAGCTGCAGTGGGTAGAAATGGAGCAAATATGATTAAAAAAAGTTATTTTTATAAAACGGTCATTATATCTTGACAGTAGTGCATGAGACAGGTAATCTGAAAAAAATCATGTGTCTCTGTGTCCTCCGGTTATCCTAACGGCATCTGCAAGATTTCACAGACCGGAGGAAAACAAGCAATCAGAGCTGAGCTGGAGTCTGCCATCCAGCTTCCGTCTATGAGAGCCGGCTGTCAATCACTCACAAACTCCAATCAAACGGTCAAACTAGGCCGCACTGATCAAATATGAATCAATATTCTGTTACTGTAATGTCTATTTCTCTCCTCAAATGTTACAGAAACATCTTGTAGTGTACTGTTTAGCTGTAAAATTAGAAAGTTTGTGACCCTGCAGCCATGTTGAGATCAGTTGAGAAAATACCAAGCACCGCCCACCAGCCAGAGCACAGCCAATAGGAACGCTCTCTCTCTCTGAAATGACCTGTGATTGGGCAAGTCTCCCGTCACGGATAGATTTTTTAAAGCCTGAAAACAGAGCAATGAGGAGGTGCAGAAGTCTAGTTTTCTCTCAGAACACTTGAATTACAATATGCTGAAAGGTCATTATGGAATTTTAGCCCAATGATACCAAAAATATACTGCCTACCCCACGACTGACCTGCAACACTACTACAGGATCTTTTACCCCCAATGAGGTCTTCAAACTATGTTTTGTTACGAAAACACACTCGAGAAATACATGATAAATGACGTGATATCATACGCGAAACACATTGTTGATGTAGTTGTTGGTACATGTGTTCACTATATAGTCTGTTTCCACACTCTTTTTTTATTGTTTATTCCTCTAGGTGCAACAACAACTTTGCTCCGTGTTACAAATGCAACACATAAAGTAAAGGTCCTATTGTTACAGGCGACCTCTCCTCCCCCAGATTTCCCCTCAACCCGTGTCTCACGCTCTCATTGGCTGTAGCTCGTGGCCGGAGTCCCCGACAGGTCCAGATATTTAGCATGCTAGATATCTGGAATGTGTCTGCTTGGCGTCGGTGAGCTCTGATGTGCAAGCGGCAAGCCAGCGCCTGAGAGTGTAAAATCAGGGCTAAAGTCTGCTCTGTATTTGAGTGCACTCATCATTTGCAGATTGATCACTTTCAGCCTTGACATTCTGCTCACTATTAGCTATTTTTCCATGTTTCCGCTAGGTACGGCGAGCAAATATCCAACGCTTCTCTCGTCGCCATTTGTCTGGGTATTTAAAAATGCACAGCTGAATAATTGCACCGCCAGAGCCATTACTTCATCCACAGGAATGACTTGCACGCTTGGCTGCCGTTTCTAGAGTGTGCTTGGCTAATCCACTCATTGCTTTGTGCATTCAGTGCTGTGAACCATAGGGCACCCGCTTGGATGCCCGTGCATAAATTACTGCCATGGAACATAAAGTGCTGGGAGGATTTTCCTTAACGATCGCCAACGCTTTAAACGCTTCTGCTTCAACAGTCGATACTGCTCAGCCCATTCAATTATTCAGCGGCCCGTCCCTCATTAACAAAATCCTGACCTTGACATGTCTGCCCTATTTCTCTCCCCTGACAGACTCGGCTCTCCAAACGACTCTGTTTGCTCTGATATTGGCTTGGAAATCCATGCATATTGATAAGTTGTTTGCAGTGTAATTGAAAATGTCAGTTATGAGGCCCGTACAGACAAAGGTCGGCCCCAAGAACAAAAGCTGACAGGCTGCTATGTATGGAGCATATATAGTGTGTGGATGCAGGAGAGTAGAATGAATTCTGATTTATACTCTTGTGTACATTTGTATATTACTACTTATATTTGCCAAAAGTACTAGTGAAAACAGAGAGAGAACATTTTAATCTTGAGGTAATTACATGACTCCACTCTCCATTTTCATAAAAATTTATGGATTGGTTTGTGGTCACTTGATTGAAATTCTAATCTGTCTACAAAGGTCAAATTGTTCATCATTCATATCTCATGGTCTGAGCAAACATCCACGGCTCAAACATTCGATAGGACTTATGAATATGCTCATCAAATTGGTAACCCGTCGCCTCTTGACGGAGTCACAGGTGTCCCGTGGGTGCCGTTTTATCTCGAGGATGTGTTGCACCTTTTGCATCAGTGATGCGATGTGTCAATCAAAAGCCGCCACGCTCTGCATTAGGGGTGCAAGAAAATATCGGTACACATGAGTATCGCGATATAATGTTTTGTGATACTGTTTCGATTCTTCAAAACACTGTATCAATTTTTAATTAACCTTTTAAAAAAAACAACGTCCCGACAGCAGACCCAGCTGCTATTCTGGCTTTCAGAGGTTTTAGCGGACTCAGTTTTAAAACTACAGATATCATATGAAACAAGAAAACATAAGGAATCCATCGGTACCAGGAATGTCATATAAGCTTGTCGCGAAGGAGGTTAAATAACGCTCCAAAGTTACGCTAAATTTTGGCGAAGAAAAACTGGTATGGCCATTTTCAAAAAGGGGTCCCTTGACCTCTGACCTCAAGATATGTGAATGAAAATGGGTTCTATGGGTACCCACGAGTCTTCCCTTTACAGACATGCCCACTTTATGATAATCACATGCAGTTTTGGGCAAAAATCATGCCGTTTTTTGCATGCAGTATAAATATGTTATTTTTGCCTATTCTAAAATTGTGTATTTCTGGTGTGTTCTTTATTATTATGACAGTTTTCCTAAAATTTGATTTAAAAACATCGCAATATATCACCTTGCTTACAATATTGCAATATATTGAATCGTTGTATCATGATACGTATCGTATCACCAAATTCTTGCCAATGCACAGCCCTACTCTGCATCTCCGAGCACTAGCACCCGCTCACAATCTGACCGTCTTAATCTGCTCCGCAGGGGTGGGATCCGAGGTTAAAGTGCTCGCCACTATTTCTACATAAACAAAGATTTGAACCTCAATCCCCAGGAGCCTCAGCTGGCCCGACAGGCCCCCACCCCCGCCGTGGCCCGTCCTGCCTGCAGGCAGAGCGGTGACTGCCTGCTGGTTCTTTAATCGATTGCTAATGGGTTCAATTCCGTCGTTGAGGAGCTGCTTGGAACCTGGCCCTGAGACTGAATGAAGTGGAAATACCATTTGCGGCTTTATGAGCCGTTATACTGCAGCGAGAGACCTCTATTCGGCATGCTTCGTAGCGCTGCCGAGAGTTTTGCACCACCGCTTGATGGTTTTTCTTATGCCGGCTCCTACTGCTTTCGTCTCAGTGCTCTCCATTTACACTGTGCCCTAAAGCATTTACATCCATTCAATCTACAACAAAATTGCTTTGCTTTGCTGCATTTTTCACAAGGCTCGATGTGTAGGGTAATTACCATAGTATATCTCCCTTGTACACATGAGGGCCCAACAGATTCATCCCATCTTTAAGCTGCGATATTATTCATCAGTTCTGATCAGCGGCGTGTACCTATGGCCCTGTGTAACTCCGAGGCTTCTGGGATCACTGTGTCTTATTACCCACAGCAACGAGCATGCAGCTCAGACAGTATGAGATATGTGAGTAGTGGATAAGTTATGAAACTGCAGTTGTCGTTTTATTGCAGTAACATGTTTCCACCTTGTGTAGATGCAGTGAGAGAGGTTGTGCCTCCCCGGTTTACAGATCTGCCCAGATTTCTGCAGTGCTCTTATGAGCTTGCTCTGGCTGAAATGCAAAGCTAAGCAGCCAACACTGCTCTACATTTCACATCCAGTCCCAGCAGACATGTGCTCTTTGAAGCATTTCTGGGCCAGGGATACAAGTCTTGTTTGTTCAGTACTTCTTCTGGAGAGAAAAAAGAGAAAAATGCAAGCTATTTTTTTCCTTCACTGTGGCAGGGAGTAACATTCTTTGACGTCTCAACAGAAAGCCTTGTATTACAGCACTTGCTGCCAGATGCCTTGATAGAATCACCCATGTCAAACAGGAAGAGAAATAAATGCTTCATTGAACTAGAGCTCAGCTTAGTGATGGTGGGAGGGAGGGATGGCGAGGAAGAGCGAGGGAGGGGCGAGCAGGCTGCTGTGTGGGTGTCTGTGGGTGTCAGTACGCTAGCGCAGGGTTATTCTCAACCCTCAGTATAAGCACTTTCTTAGATGTGGTGTGAATAATTAGTGCGCCTGGCCTAGATAGTCCCATCAATGAACATCTAATCTTCTAAAAAAAATAGGAAAGCCGTAATCAAGGAAACCGGCGGTTTCGGTAGGCGACCTGGTGCCAGCAGGGTACAAAGCACATGTTTGTGTTTGTTCTTTCAGGCTCATCTTCCAGCGCCAAGTAGAGTATGACAGGATTTACATGCAGGTTTCTAATCTCTGTAAGCGAACCTGTTTCGGGATGTAATTCACATGGTATGTCTTTTGATTCGGATTAGTCTGGGCAATCCTCTTACCCGTGGCTCAGTATAACTTATCACTGACAAGGCCGTCTCGTGGAGCAGCGCAAATCCTCATATCCACCCCTCCCAGACTTCCAACTCTTAATTCTAATCTGTCCAAATCTGATCTGAGACTTTAACTTCCAAATACCTCTTGAAAGCCAGAGCTCAAGCCGAAGTTCATGCGAGGGCTTTGGATTACATAAATTGAGGTTAGGGATTTCCAATATGGCCTTATGTTTGAGAATAGAGCAGGATTTGGATGTAGGTTGTCAAATCTCCTGCATTTTTATCATTTTTTCTCTCTTTAATGTTGAATCTTAAATAAAGGGATCATCACTCATGTTCTACCTAATATCCTTTGGTAATTGATATTGCACCTTTACTATGAATTTACAAAAAATACGTCATTCTATACCTCAAAATATTCCTTCTTTTTTTAATTTATATTTTGAAAATTAAATCGTGGGATAGAAAAAGTTTTCTTTAACGCCGCATACTTTACTTGATGACGTGCTTTGATGTGAAAATACCATAAAATATTTAAATGTGTGAGTCACATTCCTGATCCTTTAAGGTTCTTTATAATTCAATAAACAGGATTTAAAGTAGAGCAGGCATGCTCCACTTTTTCTGCCTCAGCCGGAAGGCCACAAACGGGCTCTTATTAAACGTTGTAAGATTATGCCTTAATCTCACTGAACACATGTTGGGTGGAATAAAAGCAATTTTATTTCTGAAACAGTGCTCCACACAGCTCTCCCTCTCTATAATCTTATCCCAGCTTCTGCTGCAGAATGAAAAGTCTTGTTGGCGTGCCAGAGCTGCTGTGTGTTTGGGAGGAGAGATCGAGGTCCTAATTGAAAGTTGTAACGCGTTAACGTACCTGTGCCCGACTTGGACGGCACCTACAGCCCAGAGACAAACTTGGTTCCCAGTCAGAGAGGATTTGGGTGCCATGTTCTCTGCTCTCGGTGAGACAGTGGTGTGAAGATGACGATAAGCCAAAGCTCTAAATCCCAGACTCAGCTGTCTTATCTGGAGCTGCTGGGCCGTGTGGCATGCTTTAATGGAGGCGGCTCACTGTCTGAGCTTTAGCTACAATCGCATTAAGATTCCCCTTCACCTCAACTAGGCTTGTTTGTTTTTGATTGAATCTTGTGAATTAAGGTTTCATCTCGGTTAAAGTCACCCCGCGGTTTAATTCTTCTGACTACTGCGTTCCCAGGAAGGAACAGTCTAATTTAATCTCTTATCATGTGAGAGAGTACGACAACTAATAAACACACTAATACGCTGTGTAAAATGGATTTGCCCTTTTGCCCTGTTTGTTTGCTGCAAAGGAGAAAACCTTAAATACAAAAAAAGTGATCACTCATTTTATGCACATGAAATGAATCTCACTTTTACTTCAAACGAAACACAACTTCTTTTAGCATCTAATGACAGGAAAATGGCTAGTTAACAACACTCTTTGAAAACTGTACTGTGCAGTTGTTTGAGTAGTTTGAAAAAAAGGCATTTGCTTCTTCTTCGCTCACATTTATTTTCCTGTCACCTGCAAGTGAGACATTTTATTCAGAAGAAAAAATAAGCCTCACACAAGTTAAACAAGATGTTTATACAGCCAGCACCGAATTAATTAATGTCACATACGCACCTTCTATTTTAATTCAGAAGTCAATGATAATGTGATCTGAATGAAAGCTTAAATGTTAAGATACAGGAATCCATACGAGAAACATACCTAAAATATACACAGTAAAGACTGTTTTTAAATAGAAGCATCCTTTATAGTCAGACGTTGTCCTGACAGACTAACAGAAACATTAAACAAATATTCCACAAGTGTGTCTAATGAGTTTATCTGTTGTCTGTCTTACTCTGGTAAGTCTATTAGTCTGCATTTAATATAATCATTATATATTACTGTTGTTACCGGTCCTTATCTAGAGGAAAACGTTGTACGTGACCAATCACAGTAAAGCTAGAAAGTGTCAATATCCTCTCCCTCTTTAAAATCATTTGAATAGTATTTTGTTAAAGGTACAGTGTATAGGATTTGGCAACATCTAGCGGTGTGGTTGCAGATTGCAACCAACTAAGAACCCCTCTGCTCACTGCTCTCTTTCCAAGACTGCGGTAACGTGAGCTGCCGAGTGCAAAACCGTGGTAACGCTGTTGGCCTCACTCAGAGGTCATTCTTACCATAATAACATTACTTTACGAGCTACGAAAGTCAGATGGCGGCTGGCAGTACAACGGTTTTACACTATTTGGTTTTTCCATTCTGCGCTATTGTAGAAACATGGCGAAGCAACATGGCGGACTCCGTGGAGAGGGGGCCCGCTCCCTATGTAGATATAAATGGCTCATTCTAAGCTAACGAAAACACAACGATTCTTATTTTCAGGTGATTATACACTATAGAAAACATAGTTATGAATATTATATTCCATTTCTGCTAATAGATCTGGGAAATGTTACACACATAAGAGGTAATGTACAGCGAGCCGGTCATTGTTGTGAAATAAACCCTGACAGGGCGGTATGCGTCCTGAAGGGGTTTATTTCACAACAATGACCCGCTAGCTATACATTGTCCCGCTTATTATGTGGTTACTTACTCAAGAAATCAATAATTTCACACA
>CAKAOI010047212.1:0-16214 GCA_916701655.1 Sebastiscus albofasciatus
AAAAGTCAAAGTATTGTATGTAATGAAAAAAAGGCATAGTTTTGTATGTTGAAAAATTTCATGAAAAAAAGTCATATAATAAAATGTTGAAAAATTTCATGAAAAAAGTCATAGTATTAGTGTCGAAAAATTTCATGAAAAAAAGTCATAATAACGTCTTTCGAAAAATTTCATGAAAAAAAAGTCAAAGTATTGTATTTCGAAAAATTTCATGAAAAAAAGTCAAAGTATTGTATTTCGAAAAATTTCATGAAAAAAGGTCATATAATAAAATGTCGAAAAATTTCATCAAAAAAGTCATAGTATAGTTTGTCGAAAAATTTCATGAAAAAGTCATAATAACGTCTTTCGAAAAATGTCATGAAAAAAAGTCGAAGTATTGTATGTAATGAAAAAAAGTCATAGTTTTGTATGTTGAAAAATTTCATGAAAAAGTCATATAATAAAATGTTGAAAAATTTCATGAAAAAAAGTCATAGTATGGTATTTCGAAAAATTTCCTTAAAAAAGTTATAGTATAGTATGTCGAAATAATTTCATGAAAAATGTCATAGTATAGTATGTCGAAATCTTTCATGGAAAAAAAGTCATAGTATAGCATGACGAAAAATTTCATGAAAATAGTCAAAGTATTGTATGTCAAAAAATGTCATCAAAAAAGTCATAGTATAGTTTGTTGAAAAATTTCATCAAAAAAGTCATAGTATAGTTTGTCTAAAAATTTCATGAAAAAGTCATAACGTCTTTCGAAAAATTTCATGAAAAAAAGTCAAAGTATTGTATGTAATGAAAAAAAGTCATAGTTTTGTATGTCGAAAAATTTCATGAAAAAAAGTCATATAATAAAATGATGAAAAATTTCCTGAAAAAAATTATATTAACGTCTGTCGAAAAATTTCATGAAAAAAGGTCATAGCATGGTATTTCGAAATCTTTCAAGGAAAAAAAGTCATAGTATAGCATGATGAAAAATTTCATGAAAATAGTCAAAGTATTGTATGTCAAAAAATGTCATCAAAAAAGTCATAGTATAGAATGTCGAAAAATTTCATGAAAAAAGTCATAGTATTAGTGTCGAAAAATTTCATGAAAAAAGTCATGGTATTGTATGTAATGAAAAAAAGTCATAGTTTTTGTATGTCGAAGAATTTCATGAAAAAGTCACAGTATACCATGTCAAAAGAATTTTATGAAAAAAGTCATAGTATTGTATGTCAAAAAACTTAATCAAAAAAAGTCATAGTATAGTTTGTCGAAAAATTTCAGGAAAAAGTCATATAATAAAATGTTGAAAAATTTCATGAAAAAAAGTTATTGTATGGTATTTCGAAAAATTTCCTTAAAAAAGTTATAGTATAGTATGTCGAAAGAATTTCATGAAAAATGTCATAGTATAGTATGTCGAAATCTTTCATGGAAAAAAAGTCATAGTATAGCATGACGAAAAATCTCATGAAAATAGTCAAAGTATTGTATGTCAAAAAATGTCATCAAAAAAAGTCACAGTATGGAACCCTGCTCTGGCGCAGCCAGAACCGAGCACTTAGTAACCAAGCCACCAACGCCACACGCACTTGGGACTGTTCTCTTCATATATTTGACTTTGTTATTAGAAGTTGGACCTGAAAACAGATTGTGTCACATAAGGATCAAACTTACAACCTCCAGTATTCTAACCAGATATCTACCACCGTGAGCTATTTCACAAGTCATTATATAACAAGACAACAAAATAGTACAAAAAAGTCTAAGTATAGTATGTTGAAAAAAGTGATCAAAAAGTCATAGTACAGTAGGTTGAAATATATTATTAAAAAAGTCACATCATAGCATGTTGAAAAAAATCATGAAAAAAGTCATAGTAAAGTATGTCGAAATATTTCACGAATAAAGTCATAGAATACCATGTCAAAGGATTTCATGAAATATAGTCATAATATAGTATGTTGAAAAAATAAAACAAGTCATAGTAAAAAAACTCATAGTATAGTCTATCGAAAAAATAAATTAGTGTTAGTATAGTATGTCGAATAAAAGTCAGAGTATAGTATGTCAAAAAAAGTCATAGTAAAGTTTGTCGAAAAAACGTCATAGTATAGTATGTCAAAAAAAATTAAAAAAGTTATAGTATTGTATGTCGAAAAAACAAAAGTCATAGTATATTATTTTGAAAAAAAAGTCCTAGTAAAGTATGTCGAAAAAAGTCATAGTTTAGTATGTACAAAAAGTCCTAGTATAGTATGTCGAAAAAAATCCGATCTAAAGTCATAGTATAGCATTTTGAAATAAAAGTCGTAGTAAAGTATGTAAAAAAAGTCATAGTTTAGTATGTCAAAAAAATAAAAGTCATAGTATTGAATGTCGAAAAAAATAAAAGTCATAGTATTGTATGTCGAAAAAAATAAAAGTCATAGTAAAGTATGTCGAAAAAAATAAAAGTCATAGTAAAGTATGTCGAAAAAAAGTCATAGTATAGTATGTCGAAATTTCATGAAATATAGTCATAGTATAGCATGTGAAAAAAATGACCCCTGGTCTAGACTCTTATTTTGTAATCGTAACCGGAAGTAGTCGTTCTCACTCCAGCAGTCACCGTGGACCAGACTTTCTCTCGGTAACGTAACTTCGCTCTCCACTTCATCTTCATCCTCATCACCGCTCTGTCCGGTAGGCGGGCTCTCTCTCTCTCCGAGCTTCCGCAGTTATTCTCCCAGATGGATCTGATAATATTAATGGTGTTATTTTGTGTCGTCACTGTGAACGGCGACCCTCCGGGGCCGTTAGTGGACGTCGTCGTCGACCGGTACGACATACCGAAAGTTTGTCCTCGAGAAGTGCAAACAGAAGACTTTATCCGTTATCATTTTAACGGTTCCTTCTATGCGGACGGGAAAAAGTTTGACTCCAGGTGAAGTTTGAAGCGAAATACTCAATTTAATGTCACTTTTAGACTGCGTTCATTCACAGCTTGTGTCTCTCTACTGGAACGTTAGCTTTGCTGTTGCTGTGGTAACGATATACGTCACGTTCGAATGAGAACTTATAACATGCATGTGTTAAAATGGTGCAAAATGCAGCATGTGTCTTTATTCAGTAAGTGTTTTAGTATCATGGAGACACTAAAATGGGCATAGAAAGTACAGGCATCCTACAACCATTTAGTGCAGCTGAGATAACAACTGCAGACGTGTCAACCACCACATCTTATTCATTTCTTTAGTTTCGCCTCAATGTTTATATAAAAAAAACATGAGATATGTTTAAGCAGTATTTTTGTATGCACAAATTAATTGAAGGCAGAGAAAAGGTGGTATTGTTTTCGAGAAGATTTCGAGAATAAAGTCATAATATTACGAGAAAAAAAGTCGTAATTTAATGAGAATAAAGTCATAACTTTACGAGAATAAAGTCGTAATATTATGAGAATAAAATCATAACTTTACGAGAAAAAAAATGATTTCCTAGCATTTGTTAAAATGGTGCAAAATGCAGCATGTGTGTCTCTATTCAGTAAATTAACGTTTTTTAGTATCATGGAGACACTAATATGGGCACAGAAAGTACAGGCATCCTACAACCATGTTCCTGATGGATTCACAGATAATCTACTGCAGCTGAGATAACAACTGCAGACGTGTCAACCCCCACATCTCATTCATGTCTTTAGTTTCGCCTCAATGTTTCTGTAAATAAAAACATGAGTTATATTTAAGCAGTGATTTAGTATGCAAAAATTAATTGTAGGCAGAGAAAAGATGGTATTTCTTTATATGATGGAGTATTAGGGCCACATTGAGGGAAAACATTTCTAAAATTTCGAGAATAAAGTCATAACTTTATGAGAAAAAAATGTCATTACGAGAAAAAAGTCAGAACTTTATGAGAAAAAAAGTTGTAATATGAGAATAAAGTCAGAACTTTACGAGAAAAAAGTTGTAATATTCTTTCTTAAGGATAAAAGCAGTTTCTTGTACAATCTTTTCAAGGTCTAAAGTATAACTTCACAAGATGCTCCACGTTCCTCATTTTCACACAGGCAGCCCGCTGCTCTATCCATAAAATGACTTCTTTATAATATTATGACTTTATTCTCATAATACTACGACTTTTTTTCTTGTAAATTTCTGACTTTGTTCTCATAATATTACAACTTTTTTATCATAAACCTATGATTTTATTCTCGTAATATTATGACTTTATTCTCGAAATATCCGATTTCTTTTTTTTCCTCAATGTGGCCATAATACTCCGTCGTAGTTTTATGGTTACGGTGGTGGATATTATTGGTTGCCATGTGTCAAACGACCTCCTAATTAAATCTAAAAAAAATGTCTGATCATAATGAAGCCAAGAGGGACATAACGTCCTTTTGAATAATGTGGATGGAACATTGGATGCTGACTTCATAGCACCATAAAATGTTCATGGCACCATGACATTTTGACATGTCCATCTACTTTCTTTCGCTGATGACACACTCTCATCCACCTCTCCACAGTCATGACCGAGGCAAAGCCTTCATCAGCCAGGTCGGCCTTGGCAGACTCATCACAGGGATGGATCGCGGTCTTCAGGGCATGTGCGTCAATGAACGGAGGAGGATCACAATCCCTCCACACTTGGCCTATGGAAGCATCGGGACAGGTCCAGATAAACATGACATTAAGGGCACTTTGTTGGATACATTATATTTGTACTGGATTATGCCAACCTGTGTTGTTTGGTCCGACAGGTGGTGTAATTCCTCCTGACGCTGTGTTGTTGTATGATGTTCTCTTGCTGGACATATGGAACACTGAGGACAAGGTCGAGATCCGCACTTTCAGCAAACCTGCAATCTGCAACCGCACCACTGCGACATCGGATTTCGTGCGTTATCACTATAACGGCACCCTGCTGTCTGGTGCAGCCTTCGACTCCAGGTGAGGTGAGGTTAGGTTTTTTACATTAAAGGTACAGTTTGTAGGATTTGGCGGCATCTAGTGATGTGGTTGCACACAGTGATTTTTAGTTTCAGGTGATTATACACTAATGAAAACATAGTTTATGAATATTATTTTCAATTTCAGCTAATAGAAACCCCAAAATCATACACACTGTTCCTTAAGGTATCTCTGGTCTGTTTCTGTGATTTTCAAGAACTTTGTGTTTTGTTTTAGTTACTCGAGGAACACGACCTATGACACCTACTTGGGACAGGGCGACCTCATCAAAGGCATGGACGAGGGTCTGTTGGGCATGTGTGTCGGGGAGAGAAGGCTTGTCATCGTCCCCCCCTTCCTGGCGTATGGAGAGACCGGCCATGGTAGGCTACAAACTAATAATGTTCAAGATGACTGTGGCTAGTATCTAATAATTTCACACACCATAATATAACCTGTAAAAGAAATTAATTGTTTTTTAAAGTTTTACTTTACAGACTTGCCCACCTACAAATATTAACTGTTTTTATATTAATTTATGTTTCAATGGTCTTTGATAGACTTGATGTTTTCAGTGTCAGAGAGTTTCTGGACAATATTTGTCATTGTTTTGTGTTGTAAATTGAGTTCCTATAATTAATATATACATAAATTTGCATAAAGCAGCATATTTGCCCACTCTCATGTTGATAAGAGTATTAAATAGTTGACAAATCTCCCTTTTAAGGGACATTTTGAACAGATAAAAAGTGTGCGATTATTTTGCAATTAAAAGCTATTAACTGTGGACAATCCTGCGATTAAATATTTGAATCGATTGACAGCCCTAATAGAAGTAATGTAAAAAGGATTGCTAATGGGCTCAACTCTCTGTGTCTGCAAGTCACTGCAAGTTGAAAGTTGCATACCTCACTAATATGAACGAAAAAATGTCTGCCTGGACGTTAGGAAAGTCAGTGTGTAGGCTTTAAAAACTGGTCCACATTAAGGTTAAGTACCTGTGACCGGTATGGACATGAGACTGTGAGATATAGACTCAATGAAAGTCTTATTTTTTTTCCTGCCAGGAACTCTGGTCCCTCCTCAGGCTACGCTGGTGTTTGAGGTGCTGCTGGTTGATGTGTTCAACCCTAAGGATGATCTGATTGTTGAGGTGAAGGAGGTGCCTGAAGGCTGCAGCCGCCAGACGGTGACTGGAGATTACATCCGTTACCACTACAACGGTACCTTCCAGGACGGCACGGCCTTCGACTCAAGGTAAACCTGGGATTTTTCCATTCTCAGAAAGCAATAAAATATATAAGCAAAATTAACTGGTCGAGGCAGATGGCCGCCAACCCAGAACATTGTTCTGCCAAAGGTTTCTACCCGTTAAAAGCCATTTCACACCGAGCACGAATTTTCGTCCAAAAAATTTGCACAGAGATTTATAAAAACTGAAAAATAATGATTTGGACGGACCGTGACTTCAGTGGGGTAATTGCCGGAACGCGGCAACACGGATGATTCGCACCGTACCTTGGGCATAGTTGTCAATAGTTGTTAAAAATGCAGTGCGGGAATTCCGCACTCTGCATTGGAGCGAAACGGCTTTTTCTCTTGCCACTGTCATCCTAGTTCTTGCTCATGGGGGACTTCATGTTGGGTCTGTAAATTAGTACGATCTAGACCTGTTCTATGAAAAGTGTCTCGATAACTTCTGTTATGTTTTCACGCTATATAAAAAATGTATTGAATTAAACAGAGTTTAACGCTTTCCTTGACAGCTACAAGCGAAACAGCACCTATAACACTTACATCGGCATGGGATATGTGATCCGAGGGGTGGACAAAGCCCTGCATGGGCTGTGCATAGGAGAGAAGAGAAGGATTACCGTCCCTCCTCACATGGCGTATGGCGAAGACGGAGTTGGTGAGTTTGACACATACATTTAGGAAGACTGAAAAAAACACTTGGAATGGACCAATAACAAACCCCGGCTGGCTCACACTAAAAGATTTTTCAAAGCTCAACAGATTTTGGAATGGGACAGACCCCACACATAACGACATGTTATGATATATTTAACAGTTTTGTTCCTGTTCCGGCTGTATGGAGGACCACAAGAGTCACGGAAATAGTAATAAAGCATTTAATTGATTAATAATGGAATTGTACAATAAAAATAGTTTGTGTACTGAAAATTAAAAAAATAAAATTTGAATTGAATTGAAAAAAATATATAATAAATATAAATAAATAAAAAAAATACAAATATAAAAAATAATAATAGTAAAATGTGAATACATTCAAATATATATTTTTTTAAAATATGGATTAAGTCATGGAGACATGTTAAATAAACATTCCAGTTGTTGTCCAAAATCAACAAGTTGGTCCTCAATTTCTCAGGCCCAAAATCTGCTTTATTTTCGTGTTAATGTGTGGCCAGAATTTTGTTTATTTTTCTAACCCTAACCCTGTTTTGTTTTTTCTCTCACTGTAGGAGATCTCATTCCTGGCTCTGCTGTGCTGATCTTTGACATTCACGTCATTGATTTCCACAACCCCAAAGACCCAGTCGACATTAAAGTTACCAACAAGCCTGAGGATTGCAAAGTGACCAGTGAACCTGACGATTTGATTCAGTATCGTTATAATTGCTCCTTGATGGACGGCACCCTGCTGTACTCCTCGTGAGCGTCCTCTGCTTCACTGCATCCCCCTCCTCCTGCATGTAATCATTCCTGGCTCCTTGTCTGACAGATTTCATTGGGCCTAGAACTGCAGATGATATACAATTTTACGTATCCATGACAACAGCACGTATGCCTGCATGGTTTGAGGTTTTTATACATTTTTGTGGTAACAGGTTTTGTGTCCATTTTCAGGGACCACCACGACTCGCCTTCCATCACAACTCTCGGAGCGGACAAGGTGATCCCGGGTCTGGAGAAAGGTTTGAGTGGCATGTGCGTGGGCGAGAAGAGGGAGGTGGTCTGTCCACCACACTGGGGACATGGTGAAAATGGAGGTCAGTCGTTGGGACTACTCAGATCGCACTCTGATCACACTTTCTTTTTTACCAGAAATCATGTTTGCTCTCGTCTATTTTGGTGTCTCCAGCTGGAGAAGTTCCCAGCAGTGCAGTGCTCTTCTTTGAGCTGGAGTTAGTGGAGCTGCAGAAGGGAGTGCCTGAAGGCTACATGTTCGTGTGGCTGGGAGACGGCCCAGATCCCCTTTTTCCTGCTATGGACCTCAATGGTGACAAAGAGGTTCCTCTAGAGGAGGTAAGCAGACAAGCTAGATCTAGTCTAACTACCTTTTAGGGCTGTCCCAAATGCTATTTTTTGGGCTTTGGTGATAAATATTCGAAGGTATTTGAAGCTTCACGGCGCAGCGCTGCAGGCTGACATGTTCTTCTCCATCTCCCTCGTTGCAGTGCCGCTGCCGCACTACTGTTCACACACAACAAACAGCGATATCCGTCTGATAATAACTAATAATTATGTTGAATATGAATAATGTTGTGGGGTCATTCCTTATTTCATGGACTATTTGTGGATTTATACATTATTATTACATACTGGCTTATAAAAAAACCCTGAGATATTCGAATACTGATTTGGAGGTTGATTACCATGGCAACGGTCGAAGCTTCAAAGCATTCGGGTCAGCCCTGCTACCTATTTTCAATGTATAAGCAGTGAAAATGATTTTAACAGTGTAACTATCTCTTGTTTTCTCCAGTTTTCAGCCTTCATCATGCTACAAGTTAAAGAGGGCCAAGGTCGTCTTCGGCCAGGGGTCGATGCCGACAGCATCATTAAGGACATGTTCAATAACCAGGACCACAATAAAGATGGGAAGATTGTAGAAGATGAACTGAAACTTGAGGTGAATGACGAGCCTAAAGAAACAACACGAGATGAGCTTTAAAAGGGAAAGGTACAATATTTCATTGGTGGCAAAGGACAGGCATCCAATGGCTGAGGTTATAATGTCATCTTGGCAACTGTTGTGCAACTGTTTTGAAAAATGTTTCAGAGATTGAAACATTGAAGAGCCTTTATTTAAGGCAGTGAGATAGTTGGCTTTGCTAGATTCTGTTAAAAAAAAAAAAAAAAAAAAAAAAAGGACTTTGAAAAATGTGAAAGGAAGAACAATGGTCTGTAGTGAAATTGTTTTGTTGAAAAAGGCATATTTGACTTGCATTGATCTACCCAAGAAAGCATTTGGGCTGGGCCCTTCTTCCAGAATATTACTTTATAATATTAGTAGTCAATGCGGTGCCTCGTATAAAAATGAAGCCACTGGTTGTACAGTATATTTGGGAGTGGCTAATTTGTACAATATTATAAAATACATTATAGAAAATTATATTACAAAGTGTTGTGGAACATAAACTGTTTTATAGTAAAATTATGACAACACCTATTTTTCCTTCCACAATGTCAATGTACAAATATGTACCTGTGAATTAGGTTGGTAGACTTTAAAGGTCCCATATTATGGTCATTTTCAGGTTCATAGTTGTATTTTGTGTTTCTACTAGAACATGTTTACATGCTGTAATGTTCAAAAAACACTTTATTTTCCTCATACTGTCTGTCTGAATATGCCTCTATTTACCCTCTGTCTGAAACGCTCCGTTTTAGCTCATTTCAATGGAATTGCAACGGAATTGCGTTGCTAGGCAACAGTTTGGGTGCATGTTTACTTCCTGTCAGGCGATGTCATTAACATACACTACAACAGGAAATAAACTGGGACACATTTAGAATGTTTAGGTTAAAACGTGTAATGGTCTAAATATTGTATATTTGTGACATCACAAATGGACAGAAATCCGAACTGCTTGTTTCAAATGCACAATTTCTGTGTGTATTCCTCCATATATTGAGCGTTTTGATAGTTTAAAAGTATTTATATAGCACTTAAACCTGCTTTATCTCCCTTTTTACAATATGGGACCTTTAATTAAGTGGCCTAAATTTTAATGAAAACATTTCATTCATTAAAACATTTTTAACTACAATTACCCCCTCGCGGTTGTAGGTCTCCGCCAACCAGTCCAATTGCAGTTTACGTCCAAAATGTTATCACTTAATTCTATTAGACATTTGTGTAAAATTGTCTTAGTTAGCATGTGAATTCTTGAGTTTTACTCAAAATGTGTTTTGTGAAGTCACAGTGACCTTTGACCTTCTAGTTCTTCCATCAAAGCGATCCTGAGATATCGCACCCAAATGGGATGGACGGACAACCCATAAACCTAATAAAACATGACGATCAGAAACCGTTGGAACCACATTTTATTTCAGACAAGTTGGAACATATGAAGAGGTAATGAGTTTGGACAAAAGAAAACATGACTGACTGTACGTGGCACATGAATCAGATCTTTTCAAAACTATAGTTAAAATGACTGATTTAATTTACTATGTAAATACCAACAAAATTCTGAAAGTCCCGTGTTAGTTTGTAATATTTTAACACTTCTGAGGTAGCAGTTAGCTCTTACAAATAATTTGACCTCTCAGTGACATCTGCCATACTTTAAAAAAGAGCTATGTATTTGTTTTACTATTGTTCATCTATTTATTTTTACTCTAAAAGTCAGGTATAGTTGTCATAATTTACCAACGAGTAACAATAAATACAACCTGTATTTATTTCTTAACAATACTACCAGAAACTGGAAGACTTGACATTGTAAAAAAACGTTTAACTTCTTAAAAACGTCATGTTAAAATTAGCTAGAGCTCAGTTTTAAACCAGATGTCAAGTGCTGCCATTTATGTTGTGCGTTTTTCTTTCCCTTTATCATTACATCCTATATGAAAACCAAAACTGTCTGACAATACCAACATTATCTCTTCCCCAAATAAACTAAAACCCCATAACACCCATAACCAAAACACATGCTGAAAAGTAGGTAGACGGTGCAAATCTACAGTATGATCCAAAAGCAGTTTAACCATTATCATGAGAGGAAGGCCAATGGACAAAAATATATAAAAGGGAGACGTGGTGTACGTTAGCCGTGGCTGTCGACTGAACTTGTGAATAGTTTTGTAAAATAAAAAGAAACATTCTTAGTTGGAGGAGTTTCCTCAGCTGATGGCATCGGAGTGTTCAATACGAAATGGCCAGTGGTATTCTCAACTCACTTGTTGCCAGTAAGGTAGAGCATTATAGCGTTGGGGACGTTCAAGGTCTCATCTTTTAACAACACAATGTCATACGAGTCCAAGTAAGACTGCTTCCTCTCCTCCACCTGAGAAACACACAACAAATGAGAAGTGTATTAAAATGTCAGAATATGACTGTTTAAAGCAGCAGTAGGTGAGATTGGAGCAAATATTATTAAATGAAGTCACAGTAACTATATCCTGACAGTAATGCATGAGAGGTAATCTGGAAAAAAAATCATGTGCCTCCGTGTCCTCCGGTGCTTCTAATGGCATCCGCAAGTTTGTGATCCAGCAGCCATGTTGAGAACAGTTTAGGAAATACCAAGCACCGCCCACCAGCCGGACCAAACTCTAATTTTACAGCTAAACAGTTCACTATGACAGGTGGAAGTAACAAATGTATTGATAAAAATTGTGATTAAAAATGCATGCAAATCGAAAAATGGAGCCATAAAAATGGATGTGAAATGACAAAAGGAGTGATAAACTATCAAATGAATTTGGGATCAATAAAGTACATCAATCTAAATGATTTAATTAATTTAAAGTCAACTAAAACAGTCGTGATATGATGAAAACAGAGCCATGTTTCATGTAAACTAAATAAATGTTATGAATGGTAGACTGTTGATCATCAGATCAACCCTGTTTCACATAAAATGTCAATCAAGTTTATCAAATCAATTGACAATTTATCACTATTTTTCAATTCACTCATACAATTCCATCACTTTTGATTATTTTTTGTTACTTCCACCGTTAAGGCCACTTTCCTTAAATGATAATTGTCAGTTTTGTGTTGTGAATGATGAATGTAAGATGGTGAAAATGTTTTTTTTTTTATCATATCAATGACTGTTTTAGTCAAACTGGCTTTAAATTAATCACTTGATAATTTATCACTGAGATTTTCATTTCACGTCCATTTTTATGGCTCCATTTTTCAATTCACATGCATTTTATGTCCTCCATTTTTAATCAATACATTTTTTTTTTACTTCCAGCCCTCATACACTAAACTCTGAAAACATTTTATGCGAGAAATGGGCATTACAGTAACAGAATATTGATTCATATTTGATCAGTGATTTTCTAAAGCCTGAAAACAGAGCCATGAGGAGGTGCAGAAGTCTAGTTTCTGAAATGCTGAAAGGTTATTATGGAATTTTTGCCCAGTGATGCCAAAAACATTCTGCCTACTTCTGCTTTAAATGGTAACTTCTGTATTTTTTCAACCTTTAGTGACTAATGGGGACAACATTTTTTTTTAAATTGGTCCAGTATTGAGCGAGAGCGCTGTAACTGGCAGCTGTGAAACAAGCTGCAAGGGCAATTAATCAGCGTTAATGTAATGTGACGTTCACTAAGTGCTTGTTTTTGCCACTGACCGGCGCAGATTGTTATTTTAAGTGACAACATTATGGAAAGACAAAGAAATAAAATGTTTTTCTTACCTTTCACTACATCTAGTCTGTTTATTATTGTGTCCAAGTCCTGCTCAAGGAGAAGTCTCGTTCTGAAATCTGAATATCGGACAGCAACAGGTCCCATTCTTTACAGCAGGGCTTCTCAAAGTCCGGACCCAACGGCAGTCCGGACCCAGCCCATACCTC
This sequence comes from Sebastiscus albofasciatus, assembly GCA_916701655.1. Lineage (NCBI taxonomy): Eukaryota > Metazoa > Chordata > Actinopteri > Perciformes > Sebastidae > Sebastiscus > Sebastiscus albofasciatus. The sequence continues at coordinate 12,713 of CAKAOI010047212.1, forward strand.
GCGGGCACCAGTGCTAAATTATTCAAGAGCGTAGTATTGATAAGCTCTGACGTTACTGGTTCTTTTATCTGTACTTTTCGTGTCATTTATTATCAAGCCGCAGCATCTCCTCTGCATACAAACACAAACACTGAGTCAGCGAAGAGCAGAGAGGCCGCGGTGGAGACAGTGCAGCGAACCAGGTGAAGTAAACTCCAAGATTGCCGGCTACTGAAAGGGCGATAAAAACCTTTATGACTAAAAAAAAACGATACTTCTGTTCAGTACACCAAGCATAAACATGTGAACCCGAGAAAAAAGCAACATTTCAATCTGCTACGTCCGCAGTCTCTCATCCACAGCCACTATTGTTTACTAAAGAACAGCGCCCTAGCTCTGCTAAAAGCAAATTACAAACAAGCTAAAGCAAACACTGTCTGTATGTAGTCTAACTGTTTAGCTTAGTTCGCTACATATCTTCAGATTTGTGTAAACTGATCTGCTGGCTGAGACAAAGCAGCCTCTCCTCTCTCTACCAGTGAAATACAACAGCAAAGGGAGGAATGACTGATACTGACTGATGTCTGTGTTCTTCATTCTTTATAAACTTGACTCAGGAATATGATTTATTTTATTGACATTCTAGAAATCAGCGAACAGCAGAGCAGAGAGGCGGCGGCGGAGACAGTGAAGTGAACCAGGTGAAGTGAACTGGAAGATTATTCGAGTTGACGACAACTTGCACTACTGTAAGTGCAATAAAACGTTTGCCAGTAAAAAGCCAACACTTTATCAATACACCTGTTCAACAAGCATAAACATGTGAACAGGTAGAAAAGCGATATTTCAATCTGCAGTCTCCACCGCCGCTATGTTTTACACAACCACGGCACGCTAGCTCGGCTAATAGCGAATTGTTACAAACAAGCTGAAACAAAAGCTGTCTGTATCTAGTTTAACTGTTTAGCTTAGTTTGCCACATATTGTGAAATTGGGCAAATTCTTGTAAACTTGGCTGCTGGCTGAGGTACTGACTGATATCTGTGTTCTTCAATCTTTCTAAACTTCACTCAGGAATATCATTTATATCATTGACATTTTTGATTTGTTCCCAGTGAGATCATAAAGATGCTGCTCTAGAAACAACATTTAGTTATATTTATAATATAAATAAATTCTAATCCTGTTTTGAATTTATGTGTTTTCTTTAAACAATATATTAAAAAGCAATTATTTAGTAATGAAAAAGAACCGATAACAGTATTGATAAAGAACTGAACCAATAAGGAGTATCTATAAGAGCAGTATGGCTACTATTGATAAAAAACAAAACCTCTCTACTTGTGTTATGATGTTATTTTGTAATGCCAATCGTTCCAGACCTCTCACCGTGAATTAAAATCAGATGCGGACCTTTGAGTAATACGTTTGAGAGCCCCTGCCATCGGCCATCAACTTCAAAGACCTCATCCACATTGTCAAAATCATCTAAATATTCAGCTGTGACATTAAAAACATGAAGCTACGCTTTCCGTACTCAACAACACAACAAACTCTGCCCGGCTGGTACTCGCGATTCCACCGTTCAATCAACCAAAACGTCACCTCACAACATTTCAGAACGAGACTTCTCCTTGAGCAACATTCTGTCCACAAAGTCAGACACTTGTAATAACAATCAGAGACTGTCAGTGGTAAAAACACAAGCACTTTTAGTGGACGTACATTGACACTGCATAAATAAAGATTTTAAATAAGGTGCAAAAACCAAATGTACACAATGCCAGAAATGTAAACAGGTTAAGGGTAAGTATAAATATAAACTGGTTAACAGTACGGAGAAGGTTCGAATAGTTTTGAATTTTCGATTAGTTTTTATTTTAATTTTGACTTTTTGATTTCTTTTTTATTTAGTTTTCAGAGTGCATTTGCTAGTTTTAGTTTAGTTTCAGTTTTTCAGAAATGTTAAGTCTTATATATTTAGTTTTACTTTAGTTTTAGCTTGTTTTTGTTAGGACCAGCTTTAATATCTCAGAAGTATGTAGTTATATACATACAAAATATTATATTATATTATATATATATATATATATTATAGCTAAAAAAACCAAACTGAATTTAATTTACGTTCAGTTTTATTTTACTTTTATTAGTTTTTTTACCCAGGCAATATCGTTACAGTTTAGTTTTTCTTAAAAGATATAGTTTTTATTTAGCTTCAGTTTACTAAAAATATTTTTCCCTGCTTATTTTTGTTTTAGTTTACTATAATAACCCTGGTATGGAGTCATTTTGATGATAAAAGTGTGAGATTTGATCTACCTTGTCATTGAGGAACCCGATCTTGAGGATGTTTTCCATGTCCTGCACCCCGTCAGCCATGGTCAGATCTCCCAGAGAGTCTCCCAGCAGTAGCACGTTGGGCCGCGTCCGCAGCTCCTGGAAATGGCCGGTGTTGAGCAGCGCGCCTTCCCTTTTATTGTAGATGTGGATCAGCTCTCCCTTGAAAGCCTTCAACACTCCCTGTAGCAGCAGATCAAGAGTCAAATACATTATTTCCGTCCCTGGTGTGGGGACAAATCGTAGTTTGTGGTGTGGATACTCACAGACTCATCAAAGTCCATGTAGTTGGAGAAGACTTTGACGTTGGGGTGGAAGACTTTGGCCTGGCGAATAACCTCTTCTAGGATGTCTCCTATTCCAGCAGAGAAGATGAGCAGAGGGATGCTGTGCTCATACAGGTGGTTAAAGAGGAGCTCGTAGCCCTCCCTGTTAAAACATCAGCTCATTATTAGAATACACATATTACCAAACGCTTTCAACATTTAAACTCTCAAATAGATTTTCTGACCTCAGCATGGCATCAGACTCCTGCACCACCACAGCCAGCAGGTCTTTCCTAATCTGCTGCTGTACCATTAGTTCATGAGCTTTAGTCCACCTGTGAGATAAAAGGTCTAGTTTTATGAAAACATTAAAGAACATAACAGCATATTTTTTTGTAAAATCTGTATTAGATACTCACCACTCCACCATTAAGGGCAGCTTTTCTTCTACTGACCGCGAAGAGTCGATCTCTATAGGGTAGTATGTGTTGAGCAGATTCTTCAGCTGTGACAGTGACAAGACAATACTCAGAAAACTGTAACTGGCTTGTAAATATCTAGAAAACTGCTGCATTTTACCGAATTAGATTTTCAGTTTAATATTTATTTTTGTCATAATTATGCATTTCTGTCAATGGTTGCAATACTATCAAAGTCAAGACAATCTCTCAAAATGGTTAATATTTTCCCCAGATAATATTTATGCATATGTGGTCTTAGTGGGGGGAAAAAAATGCAACATTGCAGATACAAAAACATACAGAGGAAACATAACAGCAGAAAGACTATAACAAGGACCATTCACATTTCTGCTTAACAGATCTTAACAGATTCAAGTCACACAGATCATGGTTAAACTTGTCTATATGTTTTAATTCTTCCAATTGCTCACTAGAACCTACAAAATTGAAGGTGAA
>CAKAOI010047213.1:0-25907 GCA_916701655.1 Sebastiscus albofasciatus
TTTACCATCAATAAATGATGTTTATTATAAAGTGTTACCTGCATCTTTGCTTTGATTCTAAGCACAATCGGTATTGTTTTGTCACCGTTAACTAAGGTGTATGAGTCATTTTGAGATGGATAATACTTTTTTTTATAGATGCTCTTGAGTGAAGAGCTCGGAGGCAGCAGACAGAAAGTTATACAATAAACAGAACAGTGGATGTCGGGCATCGACACTGAAAACAATGAGAACAGAACAAATGACGAACAAGAGCACAAGGAAACATCCATTCTTACTCACTTATTTATGAATCGCACAGAGCTGTCAACACAACCATGTTGTTCATTCGCTTTTCCTTCTTACACACCGTGTTGTGAAAGAATCAAACCATTGTTATGGCACAGACCTTTATGTAATTTTTATAGAAACATGAGCCCATCGGTTTCCTTTGTTTTATAAAGGATGTGGGGGAATTTGACAGCGTATGACTCACTGCTCATGTTTATATTTGTGTGTGTGTTTTCAGATAAGTTCACCGCCAAGGATGAGAGCATGATCGCACAGTAAAATAGCACAAATTACCAGGTCGAATGTTGCATAATACGGCGTCTCTGTCTTCTTCTCCCCGGGGGCCACACCCTTGTAAAATCCATTCGATATGACATGTTTGTAGGGGTCCTTGCAATCACAAGATCAGCCTCAGTAATTACTCCTTCTCCCACGTCATCGGCCAACAGGTAGTGGAGGGGAAGTTCCTACTGTCCTCATTCTTCCCAGTCTCCTCTACAAAGTGGCTCACTGGAGGCTGAGGAGTGGCGTAGTGAGTAAGGAAGCCACTCTTCTTAATCTAGGTTTATGCCCTCATTTTAGCAAACATCTGCATCTCTTCTGCTGAAGCATCCTTGAACCAGGCACCATGTTTCTGCAAGTTCCACATGTGGCAGACTGTAGATAGTAGGCTAACAAACACTCCAACTTGAAGTATTGAAGTATCACGTTATGGCCCTGACACAACAAGCCAACGGGCGGCCGTCAGAGAGTTTGGGGCCGTTGGTGAGTGTCTGTCAGCCTAGTTTTTGCGGTGTGTCCCGCACCATCGGCTCTAGTCTGCCTGTGTCGGAGGTTTTTTCGGCCGATTCAGCATGTTGAATCAGCGGTGGAGCTCGTCGGTGAGAGAAATCACTCTGATTGGCTGATCAGATTTAGCGAATCAGTGCACAAGAAGAGAAACGGAAGTGAGGAAAGCAAGCCAACGAGTAAAGTCAACAGGGCGCACAAAGAAGGCTCTTCTCACTTTTCATCTTCATCTCATCTGATCATTCAAATACACAGATATTTTCATAATGACATAGCTGCCACATCTGGAATGAAGCTATGTGGTGAGTGAGAGTGGTGTGAAAATGGTCGTCAAACGCCTCTTTGTTTCATGTACATATCATAACAACGGCTTGTATATCTGCAGTCCTCGGTCTTCTGGTTTCCCTTTTTGAATGATGAATACAAACTACTGCAAACTGCTGGTGTGGAGAGTTATTTTTGCTCACCCAAGCGAGAACATACGTGCTGAGATTTCAAATGCAACTTGTCGGCCAAGACAAAGGCGATGTGAGGCAACGCAACAGTCGGCCTTCATCTCCGCTAGTTCTTTGATGTTGGGTTGGTGTGTCTGGGCCTTTACTCATGCGTTTGACTGTCAGTCTGTAACATTAGGTAAGGCAAATATTGTGCAACCCTCTTGACAACAGGTTAATGCAAACATGATACTTTGCGATTTAACTTACGACTTAACTAACGCGTAATGAAGATTATTGCTTGAAACATGACACGACACATTGACGGCTTTTATCAAGTAAAAATGTCAATCCCTCTCTCTTTTATATAACTGCAAATCAAATTATTTTGGCATGTTAACTCTGGTTAGAAAAACAAGCCATTTGAAGACATCATTTTGGGCTAATGGAAATTGTGATAGAAATTGTTCACTATTTTCGGACATAGACGAGACAATTATTCAATAAATGAAAAATTTATTCAGATATTAAAGGTTGGGTCGGTAATGCTGAGAAACCAGCAAGAGTACACTAGATTTAAAAAAAAAGATCAATCCAAAAAACCCAGTCCAGTGTTTTCAATTCTTTTCCAATGAAAGTAGCTAGCAGCAACAGCTCCAAAAGTCCCTAAATCTAGAAAGTCGTCAACACTAACAGTCCGTCCCTTCAGGCCTCCCTCCAAAGCAACTTCCCCAAAATTATCATTATGAACGTAAACAACGAACATGGCTATCATTAGTACTCACAGCTGTTAAGCTAGCAGCTTGTGAAGCGCATTAGTGCACAGGCAGAGTGGGATCAGGCAGGTGGGTAGACAGACCAGTATCCCATCAGATCATTTAATTCGGGTTGAGTGTAATGATTGGACGGGATTATTACAGTTCGGCAGCAGCCACAGATACTGAATTTTTTTCTTTATTTTTGTCAGAACATTTGATTTATTGATTGCTGTGGGGATGTCAAGGGAATTTCAACAAATATAAAAAAAAATGGATTTGAACAGCACTACCAACCTACCTACCTTTAAATCAAGTCAATTATATATATATACAGCCCAATATAACAAATTTGCCTCAAGAGGCTCTAATAATCATACAACACCATTTAACCTTAGACCCTCGATTCATCAATAATTCACTCAAAATAATTATTGTTTTCAGCCCTAGTACAGAGTTGATATTTGGCTATGACCGCGTCACCCACCCCCGGTATCCAAACATCAACCTCTGCAGAGAATGGGGAGTGATGATAATAATTCCCCCCCGGGGAAACTTGGACTCGGAGGATACGGGTCGATGCCGGGGTGGATGTGGGAGCTTATGAAACTCTGCATGCGGCGTCTCCAGCAGCGCTTTCAGATGAGCGGTGCAGCAGCAGGCCTGGCAGAGAGGAGGGAACGAGCAGAGCACTGAGAGTTTAAACAGGCTGGCCTTTTGCAAAGGGTGCATTGGATATACAGTATGATGCAGTGAGAAGAGCATGTTTAATTATAGCGTTAGACTCAAGTTCTCTGCCTGCAATGGTTTACCAACTATTTTAACTAGAAACTAGAGCTGTGAATCGATTTAAAATATTTAATTGTGATTAATCGCATGTTCACGATTTATTGCAAATTCAGCGCACATTTTTTATCTGTTCAAAATGTACCTTAAAGCTGAAGTAGGCAAGATTGGAGCAATACATACATCACATGTCTTGAGGTCAGAGGTCAAGGGACCCCTTTGAAAATGGCCATGACAGTTTTTCCTCGCATAAATTTAGTGTAAGTTTGGAAGTTTGGTACCAGTAGATTCTTTAGGTTTTGTAGTTGATGCCAGTATCTTTACTTAGCTTTAAAATTGAGCCAGCTGCAACCTAAAAATCGTGTTAGTTGCATTAATGCCTTAAAGAAATTAGTGGCGTTAAAATGAATTTGCGTTAACGCGTTATTATCACGTTAACATTTTCATTGACAGCCCTACTAGAAACACAGAAACAATTTGTTCTGCTATTGTTGTATTGGTGATTTTTAATTATCACTTCTTCTTGCAATAATATTGGTATTTATCATTACAGAAGAGCAACCTGTAGTGCCTAGAAGGATAGAAATCAACTGTTAATAAATGCAGAGAGATGAAGGCATTATATCATGAGGGTATGATCACACAGTAAAAACTGAACAAGGAGTGCAATGAGCAGTGGAGAGATCAAGGAACATGATGCTCATTGTGTTCCATGCAGCGAGGAAAGCAGGCCGGGCCATGACTTTGATCCCTGGTGTGATGGGCACTCATGCGAGTTTTAGTATGCGGTGGGCTGGTGGTAGGTGGTCAGACCAGGGAGGTGACCTGAGGGCCTCCGTGCCAGACAAAAAAGATGTTCCACACTCATTTGCTATGTCCTGATCCCTCCTCACTGTTTTCATCTCACCCCCCTTTGCGTCATGCTGTGTTGGTACGGTTTGTCTCCCAGTAGGAGTTCTCTCCAGCGTTAGCTCTGCTATCGAGCACCTGTGCCTATCCCCAGAAGCTCACTTCTTCCTATCGAGAGGACGTGGGCTTCTACTTGTGATCCGGGGCTAGTTGTTAAGGTAACAGCTAACCTTTTTTTATTCGCACATTTCACGGTAAAAGTACTCTCTACACAGAAATAGACATAGTTCATTGCCCCTCGGAGTAGTGTTTGCACTCCCGTAGAGCCTCCATGGTTATGGCAGCAATGGGCTGCTGCTGGATGGTGGACACACATACTTGGTCACCAGGGGGGTTATTCACAAAACATCTTGAAGCTAAAAGTAGCTCCTGACTGGCCGAGTTCAGAGAAACTCTTAAAAATAAAGGGCATGTCAGTCCTAATTTCACATCATTCACAAAGCCTTTCAGTGCTAAAATTAGCTCCTGACTCTGCTCATAATCAGTCAGCTCATGCCAGTAAAATGCCTCATAGCATCAGCATTTTTGGAAAAATGCAACTCTAATGAATTTTTAAAACCGTATTCTGATGACGGCCGGGTGAGCTAATCAGCATTCAGTTGGCTCTCAAACAAACAAATCAGAAATAATCCAATAACACCATCCGGAGGTGACGATTTGCACAACTCTCTGCTCGCTACGTGATTCTGGGAAAAGGCAGTTGGCAGCGCTGATGAACTTGGAATATATCAGTCGTCTATCAGAATTATTCATCAAACCAAAATGTGCTTCAGAGATCTAAGTTGGTTTGACGGATCAGCACTGTAAGTGTACATGAAATAATCATCAATGCAGGATGATTAAATAAACAAGACTCGGTCAAAACCGAGCACATGTCTGGACCGTGTATGTTCAGTCTATCAGCTGTCTATAATCCAGCCGTACATGTCCACCAGGTCCGGCGAGTGGTGACGTACCCTGACGTTGAATGCATCTGATTTGCTCCCTGGTTTTCTGCTTGCTGTTTCAAACAGGAAACAACATGCTGAATCTCATTTCATTTTAGAACTAGATCGCCTAGTTTCACAGCTCGGTCCAAGTTTTGTGAGCCAGATGGGTCACACTGGACGGGCTCATTTGCATGAAGTCAAGAGCCGAGAACTTAATGCAAATACAGACCCTCTCAAACCGCTGACACACACCCCAAAACGTAAACAAAGGACCGTTCCAGCCTTTTCATTTTGAAAGAGCAACGACCAATGAGAAAACTCCAACACTCGGCCGACCGATCGTGCAACTTCATCACTCAGTCACTCAGTGCCAGACTTTTGCGTTTGTAGGACTGGCCCTCTGCGGTCCAGCCAATAAACAGTTTATATAATGCTTATTCCATGGCCGTCCTTGGATTAGCCTATAAAATGGTCGTTATGTAGAATGACCTCATCAAAGACTGAAGAGTTGCTTGATCGAAATGGAAAAAGTATCACAGTACCAAGATGGTGCAAAGTCAATATTTTATACATTATTATACACAGTTTATAAAATAACTAAAATATCTCTTTTCCACCTAATCTGGTCTAAATCAATTTCTTTAATTAAATGTAAGGCCAACACGAGGTCTGGTCACCTGTCCACCAATCACTGTGGACATAGTGAGTAAATCCATTCATGACACATGAATGATACCATGAAGGCACCAGGATGTTGTCTGATACTGTCAGTCTAGCACTGTGGGTATACCATATAAACTAGAGAGGTTCATGCCTACAGGAGGTGGCTGCTGGATTAGAGGCCCTAAAAGAGATTAGAGCTGGTAGATCTATAACAACAGCTATATGACAGTGAGTGTCAAAGCCTTTAGCCAGCTTGTCACCTCATACTTGCCTTACTTGAGAACTCAAAAATAGAGAGGATTTCTAAACCAAAGCTTGGGATCTGGGGGTCCTACCCCAGAAGAGTTCTTGTTTCCTGCATTGTGGTGACTTTTAAAGAATGAAAATAGCAAAATAATAAGTATTTACACAGCATTACAACATTACACCAGCATTTGTATGTTAGTTCTAAATACTTTTAATTTTACCAGGGCTATCAAAGTTAATGCCATAACAAGGCGTTAATGCAATTTTTTTTTAACGCCACTTATTTCTTCAACACATTAATGCAATCAATCTTTCAGACATTGTAGCGGTCTCAGTTTTAAAGCTAGAGTGATAGAAGATACTGGCATCATATGAAACTAGACCTAAGGCATCCATTTGTACCAACCATGTCGTACTAGCTTGTCGCAAAGGAGGTTAAATAACTCCCCAAACTTATGCTACATTTTGGCGAGGAAAAACTGTCATGGCCATTTTCAAAGGGGTCCCTTTACATCTGACCTCAAGACACTGTATGTGAATGAAAATGAGTTCTATGGGTACCCACGAGTCTCCCCTTTACAGACATGCCTACTTTATGATAATCATATGCAGTTTGGGGCAAGTCATAGTCAAGTCAGCATACTGAGACAGTGACAGCTGTTGTTGGCTGTTGGCTGTTTTCATTCATTCATTTCATTAATTTGCTTTTCGCCCCTGCTTGAGTATTTCTTTCTCTTAATACTCTCCATTTTTCTCTTCATCTCTCACTTACTGAAGGCCCTTTCAGACACAACACGACAACGGGCACTACTGCACTCTGAAACCTGTTCCTTCCAAAGGCTTGCGCCGCGCCACAACGGTTTCCGTTGCGTTGAGCAAAACCTAACTTTGGGCGCTGTGATGTGCGTTGAACCCAGCGGCAAGCGCAGGTCAAACCAGTATGCTGGGAAACAACATTTGTTTTAGCTTTATTGTTGTCCGAGTGGAAACAGTAGGGCTTATACGTGCTGTACAGTGCTAGACACAGGTTGTGATAAAGAAAAAGAAAAAAAAAGGTGTGATAAATTGTCATAAATCAGGAGAAATACAGGAGAATTGTGACCCCGGGAGGAAAACTGAGAGAAAGCAATAAGAAACGTGAGTCTCCCGGGACAGTAAGGGGGGTTGGCAAGTGTGCCTCTGCTCTCCCGTGATTAGCTCAGTTGCTCTCCCACCATCTCTTCTGCAGACCTTTAAATAACGCTTAAAGCCCCACGCTCCACTCGCATTTCTCCCTTTCTCTCTGCTCTTCCCTCAGAGTCATCTAAGAGTCAGAGTTACAAAAGGTTGCTGGGTAGACAGTGGGAGTTGTTTTGGCACCATTTGGTCTGAAAAAGCAACTCGAGGGGATTTTTATGACTTAAATGGGATCTAAAGACGTGTTGGTAGATGTATTCTGGAGGTGATCTGACTCCATTTATTGATGGTTGTGATGCTGGTCGGAGAGTGATGGACCATGTGGGGAGCAGTCTGTCTTCTGTGGGTCTCCAGTTCTGTCTGTTGACTTTCATACAAGAGTGAATCTAGAGGGAGCGGTTGTCATTTGCTCTTTCTCTCTCCGTCACGCACACATATACATTATGCATGAATACATATTTGTACATAATCCATTTACGTTTAATCACTTCACCTTTGCACAAATAATGTGTTTAGCGTATGTATGTATGAACCTTATCAGCTGATTTTGCTGGTTTATATTCGTCTTAGAGAGGACACGAGCAGGTGAAAGGATACCATCTACCATCTGTACTCTGGTAGCTAATTGTCAGGCTGCGGTTAAACCTACGCTAGAGGTCACGCACTCATCAGTCTGCAGGGATTTCACTGTTGTGTTTGTGTAGATATGTTTGTGTCGTTTTACGTGCTAACAGTAAAGAATAGCTGCTAATGATGTATCTCATATGCCGAAATATAAAAATAAATAATACTCAACAGGCCATTAATTAATCGTGAGGAATGATAATGAAAACTGTATAAGCATCTGGCCCCATGTGCATCTGCTGCGGTGCTGAAGTGAGGCAATAATGAGTGATTGTAAGCGTTTGTGTGCATGCCAGAGTTTCACTTAGATTTGTGCATTCATAATATAGATTTGTGCCTCTGTATAACAGGATGTGTGTGTTTGTGTTCCTAAATAAGGCTCCGACCACTTTACAGCATGCGTCTGTGAATCACAAACTGCCTCCCCTGACACAATGATAAGGCAGCGTGTTTGCTCTTGAGAAATTAAAAAACGCTGCGGTCGCCTTCTCCCATTTCTCCCTCAGCTGCTCCGCGTTCACAGGAGTCCGCTATGACGAGATGTGAGAGCTGGCTGCGTGGCTCATCCTATCCATCCTCTCTATCTCTGTATCGATCACTTTGCTGCAGAAGACCCCCCTAATCATTTAGATGGCTGGATTTATTGGGTTTAACCTGGTGACAGTCTATCTCAGAGGCACGCAGGCAGGAATATAGATATTCACGCATAAACAAGCATGGCATCCAGTGTGCACACACACATGCTGTAGGGATTGAAGTATTGTAAAGGTTCTGTATTTAGACTGTATAGATGGACGACGACTCTCCACTTCCTCACACTGTGCAAAAGTGAAGTCAAAATATCCCCGATACAGGGGCTGCCATTTTGAGATTTTGATGTCATTAGGAGCCAAGGTCTTTGCAGTAGTGATTGGGGTGTAGCGAAGTCCCGCCCACACACCCGCCCGAGCCAATCACGGCCGCAGCTTGCTAGCGTGAGCTACCTAGCTGCTACGTTAGCACCAAATTAGCTGTTTGGCTAAAAAGACACAATAACTAACCATAACCCCATTAACCGCTTACTTCCTTATTTTCCTTACCTCCTTACTTCCTTAACCCATGTCTTCCTTTTTTCTCCTCTTCCTTCATTCCTTCTTGCCATCCCTCCTTGCCTCCTTACATCTTTGCTTCCTTAATTCCTTCCTTGCTAGTTGTCTTACTTCCTTAAACTCTTCCTTATCATCTTTCTTACTTAGTTACTTCCTCCTTTTTTCCTTTCTTAACCCTTGCTTTCTTTGTTACCTCTTTACCTTACTTCCCTCCTCAATCCTTAACTTCCTCACTTACCTCCTTACCTCCTTCCTTCCTTCCTTCATGACTTCCTTCCTTATCTCCTTCCTTCCATACCTACTTCCTTCCTTCCTTCCTTAACCCCTTCCTTCCTTCCTTCCTTACTTAATTACTTTCTTCCTTCCATACCTCCCTCTTTCCTTCCCTATGACATTCCTTACTTCTGTGTCAAGGTCCCGCCCACACACCTACCTGAACCAATCACGAGCCAAGCACAGCCACAGCTTGCTAGTGTGAGCCACCTAGCTGCTACATTAGCACCAGGTTAGACATAATAACACAATAACTAACCATAATATCTCTATAACTACATGTATGATCAAATACACGTATTCTATTACACAGACTCTTTATGGAAAGTTAAAGTCACATCTCCTCTTTCGTACAATTCCCAAGCATCTGGCTGCGAGTGCTTCACTCAGAGCAGCTGTCAATCACAGCTGTCAATTATGACGTCTCACCCCCTTTTCATAACATCAAATAACTAATTAAAACCAAACTTATCCGAAAATCAAGTTATTGAACACTTGAACATACATCAGTGTGATAAGAACTACCTAAAATGACAGTAACCATCTTTGGGAAAAATGTATTTGACATGTTCTTTGATCTTTTAGGACCTATACTGCAGCCAGCCACCAGGGGGCGATCCAGATGTTTCTGCTTCACTTCTGGGGAGCTGTCATGTTGTCCATCTTTATATACAGTTATTAGTCCACACAGAAATAGACGGCTGCAACTGGGATGCAGATATTTATTCTAATTCAGGCATTAGGTTAATTTTATATATATATATATATATATATATATAGGCAAAAAAATAAGGCATTTTAAGGCATATATAGGCATTTTTTGCCTATATATATAGGCAAAAAATAAGGCAAAAAATTCTGACACGCAATTCCTTTTGTCAGGACATCTTGAGGCGTCCTGAATGCTGCATCAGTTGTCTTCCACTATGATACCACACAAGATAAAACAATCGCGCCAGATGCTCATTTATGTTCCCGACATAAATATGAGGGGTTCATAACATTGGGTGTATCCAAAAAAAGTAAAGTTTCCGTTTATGAGGTCACCGGACTTCATGTATTAATAATACAGAGATGATAAAAGGTGTAATTTCTCCTGTCCTGACAGGTGCAACAAAGCTGACAGGAGAGTGAAAGAGATGTCAATCAATCACAGTGTGTACACACCCACACAGCCAACACATTACTTAGATACAACACTTTTGCTCTAGCGTCTGATGTTTCAACATCTGTTGTCAGGGGAAACAGCATGAACAACATATCAGAGAAATGGATCAATATTTTATGCTGGGGTTTTTTTTTGGTAGTGTCTCAGACTGAAGCTGTTTTTGTTTTTCTATTAAAGGGATTTCATAAGGCTTGTGTTCAGGTCACATGTTTCATTGGTGAAAGGAAAGCCATAAGTGCTGCATGAATAATTACCTCTGCCAAAGACAAAGGCCTAGGAAGGAGGTTATGTTTTCACCGGCATTGGTTTGTTTGTTGGTTTGTCCGTTTGGATGATTACTCCAAAAGTCTGGGATGTATTTGAATGATATTTTTTGGAGGGGTGGGGTGTGGCACAATGAAGAATCCATTAGATTTTGGTGGGATTTTTCTTTTATAATTCCGCTCACCCCGTGCATTAACACCACAGGCTTTAAGACATGCACGGTGTAACTGATGACGCGTTCATAACGCGTCACCCTGCCTCTTTCCTTCTACCTGCAGAGAGAGGGACAGAGAGAGAGCAGCAGGTGGAGGGAGGTGGGGGGGAGGCACCTATAGATTTGGCGTTTTTTCACATTAAACTCTGTGAAATTACAGTTGAGTTCAACCAAAGCACTCTTGGTGATTGTTGGAAAGAGTAACGGCGACGGTTTAGGTGAGTTTTATTTTGTTTCTGTCCAGTTTGAATGAGGTGTTTTACGATGCTCCGCTACATACAGCTGATCTCAACACAAACAACAATACACCTGGATGATGGCGCAAGCTGCAAGGAGAGGGGGGAGCAGTCGTACCCGGGCAGCTTGGCGGAGGTCTGCGCTCTCTGAGTGCCATTCTATTATTTTCCCTGCAGGAAAGTTGCAGGCAGTTGTGTCATGCTGATCAAAATATGTGACAAAATGGGATTCAAAAATGCTTCCATGCAGAGTAGTAGGCAAACACACACATACACACACACACACACAGACACACACAGAGATGAGGTTGTGCTGTAGTTCGTTTTATACTGTAATGTCAGAGAGTCAATGATGATGGTAATGATAGAGTGGTCATTTTCTTCTTTGCACCTATTGTCTCCATTGCTTTTATCTATTTTCTGTTCAACAGTCAAATTTATATTTCAGTGTTTAGAGCTGTTATTGAATATCATAGCTTTAAGGTTACGATCCTGCAGATAGTCATAAACCACACAGATCTACTGCAAATTGTTTCGTTATATGTTTATTGTCCTGTATTGTATTGCTTATGCCTATCGCTTTGCATTCCTCTCGCACACTTTTGTCTAAATATAATGCCGTCCAGGAACGAATGAAGCAGAAACAGACACAAACAATGCATCACTTACTGTAATAGGTGCTCCAGCGTGAATGTTGTTGGCCACTGCACAGAGGAAGAATGAATCATCAATCGAATCTGTGTTCACTTTTAATGTCTGTTACTACAAAACTGTTTTTACCGAGTGAGGAAAGAATGAGTCATGTTAACAGGATCCAACGCCATGCTGTCTGTCTGTCTGTCTGTCTTCCTTATCTCTTTACTTACTTACTTCTTTCCTTACCTCCTTCCTTCCTTAACCCCTTACTTCCTTCTTTCCTTACCTCCTTACTTCCTTGACTCCTTCCTTCTTAACCACTTCCTTCCTTCTTTTCTTACCTCCTTTTTCATTACCTCCTTCCATCCTTAACCCCTTACTTCCTTCTTTCCTTACCTCCTTCCTTCCATATCTCCTTTCTTTCCTTAACCCCTGACTTCCTTCTCTCCTTACCTCCTTACTTCCTTAACCCCTGGGTTCCTAACTTTCTCCTTTCTTCATTCCTCTCTTCCATCCCTCCTTGCCTCTTTACTTCTTTACTTACTTAGTTACTTCCTTCCTTCTTTCTTTCTTCACCTCCTTACTTCCGTCCACTTTCTGAACACATTCCTTCATAACGTGCTACCTTTGTTCCCTCCTTATCTTACTTCCTTCCTCACTTCTAACCTCCTAACTCACTTCCTTACCTCCTTCCTTCGTTCCTTCTTGACTTCCTACCTTATATCCTTCCATCCTTACCTAATTACTAACTTCTTTCCTTACCCCTTCCTTCCTTCTTTCCTTACTTAATTCCTTTCTTACTTCCTTAGCCCCTTTTTTCTTCTCTCCTTCTTTCTCTCCTTCCTTCATTCCTCCTCCCCCTCGCCTCACCTCTTTATTTCCTTACCTCCCTACTTACTTAACCACTTTCTTCCTTACTTACTTCCTGTCTTACTTCCTTAAACCCTTCCTTCCTTCCTTATTGACTTTCTTACTTAGTTACTTCTTTCATCCCTACTTTCTTCACCTCCTTAATTGCTTAATCCCTGCTTTCCTAACTTGCTTCCTTTGTTCCCTCCTTACCATACTTCCTTACCTCCTTCCTTCCTTCTATCATGACTTCCTTCCTTATCTCCTTTAACCTTTACCTGCTTACCTCCGTCCTTCCTTAAGGAAGGAAAGAAGGAAGGAAAGGGTTAAGGAAGGAATGGGAGAGTTGAGTATGTAAGTAGGTAAGGATGCAAGGAGATAAGGAAGGAAGTCATGATGGAAGGAAGGAAGGAGTTGAGTATGTAAGTGAGGAAGTAAGGTAAAGAGGGAACAAAGAAAGCAAGTTAGCTTTCCTTACTCCCTTAATTACTTCCTCTTTCCTTCCATCCCTCCTTTTTTTCACTCCCACTCTGTATCCACCTCTTCCCCTCTGTCTTTCACTTCGTCCTTTCCATCTCTTCCTTCGCCCAACTTCTCTCGAGCCGTCTCCTTGTGCCTGGCATGTAGTCAAGCCTTTAGGTACTGCATCATCCCCTGTCAGTGTGGGTGGGGGGCTGAGATCAATCACTGTGCCTCTAATGCAGTGCTTTAGCATACAAAGAGTGCTTTGAGGTTGATACGGTCCACAGGGAAATCATGTGATGCACTATTTATACTGAAGGTACCTGTAGCTGGCATTCTCACTCTCCCCTTATTTTATGTAACACATCTTATTTGATTTTTTTCCAAGGCCAGTATAGTATTATTTTTATCAGACATTATGCACTCAATAACAGCCTTTTGGATTTCTTTATTATTATCAGCCGACAGCCTATGGCTCCGAAGCAGCAGCGGGTGTCCCTCCGAAAACACCGTAAGTCAATACCTGTCTTGTGTTTATTTCTGAAGTCTTGGCAACTCCCCTGGAATTCACCGCAGATGACATTTATCTTACTTCTGACCTTTCTCAAGATTGACGGCGAATCAGATCATTACACCTCAAATCTCTGGCTCCTCAACGGTGATGGATTACTTGCCGAAAATGAAATTGTCATCCCCCACAACGCCCCTGTGTTTCCTACGTATGAGACGTCAAAGAAAGTGAATGGGACATGCCGCATACTGTTCCTCAGTGAATCACGAGTAATAGGGCGGTGTAACCAGGAGAAATGGATTGCTGATTTCTTGTTCAGGAAGGACGTTATCTTGCCTTTCACACTGTTTTTGCTCACGATCGAATTGAGGGATTTACTATATTTGGTCTTCACGTCTTATATATGCCAGCTTCTCATATAGGTCTCTCTGAAGGGATGAACTTCTTACCTGCCAAATATACAGAGGGGTTGTATAGAGGCCTGTCTATTCTCTATAGATTTCCTGCTGCTGTGCAGGGCTCGGATTGATCATATCCAGCAGTTACTTGGAAACGAAAGCTGGAACAGGGATGCTGACAGGCAGGTAGCATTTTACGCACAGACATGCACACATACACAAATCCCCCAGCATGCATGCACAAGTATAAACTCTTCACCTGTTTTGGATTTGAAAAGGGTACGTTTTTATAAGAGAACTTTGTAGGTTGTGTATTGATGTCTCCTATAGCCAAAGGCAAACTAATTAGAAACCTGCAGCTTTATGCCCAACCCCCCCGAGCGAACAAACCATTCATTCCAGCTGCCCCTCAGGCATCGCCTCAAACGACAGACCCAACCTCATCACACTCTGCTGGCGTCTACAAAACGACTCGTGTGTTAGAGAAGATATGTCTTCAGATGACTAACATATGTGCACTGGTCCATTGATTGTATGCATTGTGTGGGCTGCATATGAGCTGATAATCCTAACTGCCTTGCAATAATGCAGTTATGCACGAGGTGAAAAGCAGGTCATCCAGATCATTTTTAACCCACTGCATCATGAACATCACAGTATCATCAACTCACTGAGCTCTCATTTCCATGTTGGAAACCTTTCACAAAATGTTAAAGGTCTTATTGATAGCATTTTTACGTAGACGAATATTTTAAAAAAAACATAATACATCCACAGAGCCTTTAGAAAGGTGTCCAATAAAAGTATGGCTTTTCCTGAAAAAAATATTATGATTGTGAAATTAATCATTTTAAAAATGTTGGGTGGGGCCAATATGAATGTTGTGTTTATCTCCGTGAAAGATATCTGACGTTTGGTTCCCACTTCTAACAAGGCTTGTGAGCCAATAGTAAAACGACATTGGTATCACGTGGTGTCTCTGGGTCATCATTTAGTGTAGCTGAGATTGATGGTAAGTGTCTGGCAAAGACTTGTCGTGAAGTGAATGCAATGGAACAGGGGAGGGAGAATGCAACATCTAGTAGGCTGAATGTTATCGATGTTATCAATGGCACCTTTAAGCACAATCACCTGATCAGTTAACACTTAATTGTGCTGCAAAAGGCCATCACTCACTCAAAACATTAAACTAATGTTTTCAATATCCAGAGCATTAATATAGCAGTAAACATGTAAAGATTTAGAGGAGTAATGTCTACCTGAGCAGAGAATGAAGTCACTCTCCCTCTGTGTGTGTTGTAATCTGTACTCTGTGGATGTATTATTTAAAGAAAATGATTTGCCTACATAAAATTATTATCAATATAACCTTTAAGTCAAACATGTATTTCTCATGTAGACTTACAATCAGTAACACAATACAAACACACAGAAAATATGTTGACACCTCTATTTAAAGTAAACACTTGTACACAAACGTACTTTTCTAACTGAAAGCTGATATAACAGTAAAGACAAGTGTCAACACAACAGATTCCATGTAAATTAGGAAGTATTGTGGAAATGTTCCCGTCTGGCCTCAACGTTTCATACTTCACATCTGATATTTGCTCTTCAAACACGCAGACAGACTGCCGCCGCCTCCACACGTCTCTGCTGTGGCTACAAACAGGTAGCATGCAGGATCTGTCTCTTCCTCTGCGTCCACCCCTCACTCTCAGCAAACCGACAAATTTGGTCTACTTTAGTCTTCGCCATATCCATATCGACACATTGCCCAGTTTCAACTCTGAATTTGACATTTTCTTACTTACTAATTGAATTGACTGTAAATAATCATCATTTTTTTAGCTCTCTTTATGACACTAGCAGATTAATAAATAATCTACAAACTAGGGCAGTCAAAAGTTAACATGATAATAACGCGTTAACGCAAATTTGTTTAACGGCAATAATTTCTTAGGGCAACTTGCAATTTTTAGGTTGTAGTGATCTTCAGTTTTAATGCTAGAGTGAAGATACTGGCATCATGTTAAACTAGAAAACCTGAATAATCCATTGGTACCAATCATGTCATACTAGCTTGTCACAGAGGAGGCTAAATAACGCTCCAAGATGGTCAAAGGGGTCCCTTGACCTCTGACCTCAAGATATGTGTATATGGGTTCAATGGGTACCCACGAGTCTCCCCTTTACAGACAAGCCCACTTTATGATAATCACATGCAGTTTGGGGCAAGTCATAGTCAAGTCAGCACACTGACACACTGACAGCTGTTGTTGCCTTTTGGGTCTGAGTTTGCCGTGTTATGATTTGAGCATATTTTTATGCTAAATGCAGTACCTGTGAGGGTTTCTGGACAATATTTGTCATTGTTTTGTTATGTTTACTGATTTCCAATAACAACAAAATACATACATTTGCATAAAGCAAGCATATTTGCCCACTCCCATGTTGATAAGAGTATTAAATGCTTGAAAAATCTTCCTTTTAAGGTACATTCTGAACAGATAAAAAATGTGCGATTAATTTTCAATTAATCACCATTAAATATTTTAATCGATTGACAGCCCTACTACAAACATGTATATTTGAAAGGTTTGTGACATTTGTGACATTTGGCACAAATATTTTTGCATGTGGGGTTTTACACAATGAGCATACATAGACAAAATATGTCTGAGTTTTATAGCTCATTAGAAAAGCAGTGATTTTGAATTTTGATCACGGAGGCTCACCCATCACTTCTTTATTTGAAGATATTTGTATTCATATTTGAATATCATATAAAAACAATAAGAAATGTCATATACCGTTGTGAGAAAATGACCTATGGATTTGAGAATTGTCATTCCATAATTGTGCCACAACAACTTAAAGGGATATGGATGGAGAATGACAATAAGCTGTTAATTGGACTTCTTTTTGCTGAAGTGAAAATCAACATCTCCATCAATTCCCAACCGTGACAGCTCAATTTAGCATTCGTGGCATTTAGTAAAGGTTGTTAATACATCATCAGCATGTTTGCTGGTGTGTTTGTGTGTGCTCGCGTTTCCAGATTTCACGCTTACAAGTTTGCTCGCCAAGTTAAGGCTCACCTGCACATCCCATCTCGAGGTGGCTTTGCATACAAACCACCCAGCGTAGTTTTAGTCTAGACTTGTTTCCTCTTTGAAGTCAGCTCAGTGTCTTATTATCCACCCCTTAACCCAACATGGCTTCACCCTGCATCAGCTTGCATCTGATGAAAAGGCTACACAGCTAGACCCAGCCGAGCTCCCTCAGAGACACGCAGAGAGCCAACGAGAGGAATCAGAAGGAGATGTTTAATCGCCTTCTCAAACCTCACATCTCGGAGAATGGAGGAAAAAAAAGATACAATTAGACTTGTTTTTGTGAAATGAAAAAAGAAGTGATCAAACAACTCAAATATTTCATACAGTGAATACAGAGACAACCTCAATAAAATAAATGTGAATTGTAACTAGATCTCAGATTTAAATTGGACACTAATTAGGCATTTTAAACTGAAAAGTTTGCTAATGGTTTAAAAAAAATAAACATTTTGCTTAAACTTGGGAAACACTGCCTTACATGATTGTTAAATTTAAGCAAAATGTCAATTTTTTTTAAACCATTAGCAAACTTTTCAGTTTAAAATGCATAATTAGTGTCCAATTTTTCCTTGAATCTTAGAAAAGCTGATTAATCAACTTTCTTTAATGAATATTACTCATCAGATTCATCAACATAAATAAAGAGATGACGTCTTAACTAGGGCTGTCAATTGATTAAAATATTTAATCGCGATTAATCTCATGATTGTCCATAGTTAATCGTGATTAATCACACTTTTTTATCTTTATTTTTTATTTCCTCACCAAAATTTAGTGTAAGTTTGGAGCGTTATTTAACCTCCTTCACGGCAAGCTAGTATGACATGGTTGGTACCAATGGATTCCTTAGGTTTTTCTAGTTTCATATGACACCAGTATATACACAACTGAGCCTGATATTACCTCTGGAAGATCGAATGCGTTAAAGCAATTAGTGGCGTTAAAATTAATTTGTGTTAATGTGTTATTATCACGTTAACTTTGACAGCCCTAGTCTTGACAGATTCGCCAAGTGAATGCAGATACATAATATGAGTCCGACATCAGAGCTGCGTCCATAGCAACAGTCTGTTATGCAGCGGTCTGCTATAAAGAAATAACAGACCGTAGAACGCCATGATTGACCAATCAGAATCAAGTATTCAACAAAGCCATGCAATTAATTCAAATAAGGGTTTAAAGGTTAATGAAAGATAAACAGGCTTGTAATTCTTTAGAAGATGTACCTGATTTGGTTCCATGAAATCAATCGTTTCTGCATTTCTGTTCTAGTAATTTGATACTTTGACTTCCAGATCAATAAAGCCAATCACTAAAGGGGAAAGGTTTAATGACAGAGGCAAACTAATTGGTAATAAATGAATCGGTAATAAACTCTCCTCACAGTTCAACAGGCCCTCAAGTTAGTCAATCTGAGCTGGAGATTGGTATCAAATGATACAGATTTCGTGATGGACTGCTATACTTCCTGCTAATTAAAGTTAAGAATAAAATGAATAGAACTTGTGTGGCAGCAAGACAGGAAGTAAAAATTACAATTTTACATGTGAAGATGCTTTTCTTGTCTACAAAACATATCATGTGAGAGCATTGTTCTACTCTTATATATATTTGTGAGAGAATGATGAAAAAACAAAATGAAAATGTAAATGCGAGTTCTACGACACAACCTTGATTGGCCTTGACTTTTTGCGAAGTACCCGTATGTGTCTGTCTGAGGTATTGAAACAATAACTCTCTGCTGAGTACAATGATGCCTCTCACAAGTAAACATGTGTAGCACCATATTAGCTTGTATCTATATGTGCCCAAATCCCCTTGTTTACCTGTAATGGTTTATGTGAATTAAAACAGAATAAATAAAATATCTAATACTAGAAAATACATATGTTTCAGGGAGTGGATAACTTAATGTAAAGAATTACATGTAAGCAGGTCCTGTTGCGTTGAAAGTGTGTTCTTTTGTTTATTGCTTTTATTTCAACTGCTGGAAACTGCTATAGTGGTATAATTATCATCACAGTGTTGAGATGTACATTTTCAAATCCTTCATACAGTTCCACTTTTGTTCATCCGCTGAATATATGCAGCTCTGGTTCAAGGTGGTCCTCAGCTCTTCTGATTGGGTCAGCAGTGATTTGCTGGGCAGTGAAGAGCCGGGAGTGCGGCAGCTGCCTCTATGTTTCATTGACCTATGCCTGTAATTACAGTGTGAAAATATCAGCTGTCCTCTCACGTAAATGTCGTCCGGGAGTGAGCAAAGTTTAATCGAAACAGAAGCCCTTGCCTGATCTGACACAGAGGTTGTGAATGCTGATTGGACTGATGGGCTGGGTGGCGAATATATATCCACTTCTTTTAATCCTCAGAAGAAGATACATCTGACATTATGGAAAATCCAAGGAATATCATGTCATTCCAACACTTTCAGCGACAAAGATGGCACTCCACACAGAAATTCATGAGCTTCTGCACACATTTGTGAAAGTTAAGCTACAGTGTGGAATGTGTTGGCAGTCCAAATAAAAGGCATCCATGCTGCCACATTTGGCCATGCTTTCAAAGTGAGATGGGGAATACGAATTGCTTGCCAAAATTGCACAGAGGAGCTCGATGTAATACATAGGATGTCATGTCAAAATTTACATTTATAGAGATTTTCAGCATGAGATATTTTTCATTGACGTCCTCCGATGTTTCATATCAATCAGAGTAGTCATCCTAATAACAACAAAAAAAAAGGCCTGGGTTTCTTGACATTTGACAGCCCATAAATCAGCACAGAGCAAACAAGCCTGTGGTTGTGAAAGGCTTTCATTTGACTTGGAGCAGGGATTCAGCCAACGCTCTTTTCTTCTGTATATATAGGCTATATGAATATCTTCCAGTGACGTTCCTGCTGCTGTAAATAGATGTAAGGGTGAGTAGTTGAGTATGCCTGGAAACATTCACCACCTACATAATATATAGTAACTCGCTATTAGACCAGTTAGACGGTTATCAGGTCATTAAATGGGCGATATCAGTTATAAGCCTCATAGATGTGGATCAGAAGGGGCCTGCTACACCCACTAATAGGTTTTATCATCTAATCACATGAGCGATCACTTAAAGAACGAATAAAAGAAGACGACAGCAACTTCTAGTGACTGTAGTAATTATGACAGGAGCAAAAGCTGTTTTTCAGACACTATAGTATAAAAGGTGTGAAACTCCACACAGGGTGGAAGTCAAGGGCGATAGATGGGACACAAAACACACTACTATCACCCTGGGATTTGCATCTCGTGTGAAACCACCGTGTAGTTGTCTTTGTGTTCACAACCTTAAGTTTGCAGACTGCACAGTGGTGCTGACACTGTCGCCTCACAGCGAGAGAGTCGCAGTTTCAAACCTTGCTTGTGTAGAGTTTGCATGTCTTCCCCGTTTTATCGTGGGTTTTTCTCAGGGTTCTCCGGCTTCTCCCGCAGTCCAAAGACATGCAGGTTAAGTTAATTGTTGACTTTAAATTGCCCGTAGGTGTGAATGTGAGCGTGAGTGGTTGTCTGTCTCTATGTATCAGCCCTGTGATAGTCTGGCAACCTGTTCAGGGTGTACCCCGCCTTCGCCCAATGTCAGCTGGGATCAGCTCCATGATTTTGAGCAAAGGTGGGGTACACCCTGTACAGATTTATAAATATATAGATATATTTGCTTCATTTGAGTCTGTGCGGAGGTTAAAGGAAGTTGCCGCTTTTATTTTTTTAGTCAGAGTAACGCGACATCATGTCTGCTCCGTATCCGTCAACCAAAACAAACCACAGTCGGCCACAGTGAGCCAAAACGACAAAGCAGAAAAAGGCGGAATGTCTGCATTGAGACGACGTGCACCCTGACATTTTAAATCCAAAGCGGTAAACACTACACATACACTAAAGTATGGAAACACTTTGGGTTTCACACAGTGCAGGAAAAGCAGACTTAGACATGATGGCTAAAGCTGCATGCCAACTCTGTCATGGACAGGAAACGTTATCATATTGCGGTAACGTGCGGTCAAGCCAGCCGTGACCGCCGTGACCACAGAGATCACACACAAAAGCTCATTTGGACAGGCATTGCTAGGCATAGGTTATCGGTGCATTTGTTCATATGCAGTCAAAAGGAGTTCTTCATGGCCCAATATGTTTTATGGTTTGACCATCATTTTGTATAAAGTTCTTATCACAAGCTACAGCGAGTGAACACAGTGAAATAAATATACTTTCATATGTGTTAGCTCCACTCTTTTTCCATTTTTTTTAAGTGCGACACACCAAACACATGTTTTTCATTTCTTGGCTGTCTTTCTTTTCTTGTCTTTTTCGTTTTTTAGTTTGTTCACTGATTTGTTTTGTTTTTTTGGTAGAGATTTCTCATGCATATCAATGATATCACCATTTGAAATGTTGGATCGATGGAGTGTCCGTCTTTGTTTGAATTAGCCTAAACAAATGTCACCTATCTTAGTGTGCATCCTTGCGTAAAGAGCACGGGGGCTTATTTGTGGAATAGTTGGATCTCCAAATTCTCCTCTGGTCCGCTCTGTGTGAGTTTGTGTAAGCGAGCGCTGATTTACAGTATCTCGGTCGTGAGCTGACATGGTGGGGCATAGAAATCAAAGCACAATAAATCTCCCCAACAAGGAAATCACACTTTCCGCTATCTGGAAACGCAACCTTCATCCCTGGATGCTCCACTGAATACGTTGAAATGCTTCCACTAATATAGCTACAGGACATCTGATGCACTAATGGAAGAAAGGTGCTGAATGTAAAATGAGAAAAATATCAGCCTCTGCACAGGAAGCCATCACAGGAGCTAATTGACGTAAATACTGGAGCATTAGTTACGGCCCCAGCCATGCTCAGTGGTTGATGGACATGCTCATCCCTCAGAAAGCAGTGTGCTTATTGATAATGTACCATCATGGTTCAGTGCCTCCCACAGAAACACCCAATTAATTCCTCAAATCGGCTCCGCTGCGTCTCGAACATTGCGTTTCCTCCAACATGTTATGATTTATTGTAACCTGTTGTGTGCTTACACCTCTGAAAAAAAAGGCTCAATTATACTGTGCATGGATGTTGGTAATATTGGCTATTTGTTCTGTGAGAAATGCATGGCAGAAGGAGAAAAAAAATATCAATGACATCAGGCGCCTCTGAATCAATCTGTTGAATCTCCTCACCCAAACCTCCCCTCCATTAGCTGTTTATCCTTTCATCTCTCTCTCTCTCTCTCTCTCCCTCCATCGCTCCCATCTCAGCCTCTCCCTCCCTCTCTCCTTCCAGGGAAGCATGGCCTCACCTGGGGGCTACGATAACACAAGGCAGAGTCATAAATGGCTGCAGTGTGATGAGGGAAATCATTAATGGTCAAGCGGTTAGCTTGAGAAAATGCAGCTGTGTGTGTCCACTGCCACGGGGGCCGGTGAAGGTCTTATTGGCTGATTTCAATCAAGCTTGACCTTTCTCATGAGGGAGCAGAGACACCCGAGTGTCTGCTAACCAACTAGCATGGCTATACCTTGAGATCCACAAACAGGCACCCTGAGAGGGAGAAAACCAGTCACGTGGAAACAGTTTCATGATGGACAGACTCAGGCACATCCGTATCCTCCCAGATACTGTATGTACCTGTTTCTGTGCACAAGGTATTAGAGAGATCTAGAAGTTGCAGCCATTTTTGCACAATCCAAATGTCATATATCTTATCCATCTTTGGGATGGGTTTTGGCAAGTGCTTGATTTTACTCCTTGGCGTACAAAGGAAGTTAAATAACGCTCTAGACTTACGCTAAATTTTGGTGAGGAAAATCTGGCATGGCCATTTTCAAAGGGGTCTTTTGACCTCTGACCTCAATATATGTGAATGAAAATGGGTTGTATGGGTACCCACGAGTCTCTCCTTTACAGACATGCCCACTTTATGATAATCACATGCAGTTCGGGGCAAGTCATAAGTCAGCACACTGACACACTGACAGCTGTTGTTGCCAGTTGGCCTGCAATTTGCCATGTTTTTTGTGATCTCAGCATATTTTTTTATGCTAAATGCAGTACCTGTGAGGGTTTTTGGACAATATTTGTCATTGTTTTGTGTTGTTAATTGATGTCCAATAATAAATATATATACATACATTTACATAAAGCATATTTGCGCACTCCCATGTTGATAAGAGTATTAAATACTTGAAAAATTTCCCTTTTGTACATTTTGAACAGATAAAAAAAGTTGTGATTAATTTGCTATTAATCGTGAGCCGCTCTTTTAATCGATTGACAGCCCTAGAACAAATATAATAAATTAAACATTGTTTAAAGGTTTTCTGGATCTGCTCTTTTAGGGCAAACATTTCCAGAAAAATTAAAATTTCAGACAAAGGCTGCAATATGTGAAAATAATAAAATAATCATTGAACTAATGTTCTGAAATGATGTAAAACTGCATAGTTTTAAGTCAAAAACCTTCACATTTTCTTGGTGGAGGATTCCCAAACCTAATATCTAGTATATTTTATTCAAATTGAGATTGTGTCTCTTTATCCTGCTACATAATATGTAGGAGCATCCTGACTGGGACACTGCTCCTAAAACCTGAATGATACCCGACTATAGGCTACAAATTACACAAGAAAGCACTTTAACTATTAACACTAAACATACCACCTTAACCCTATAATGTTCCAGCTGGAATATTATTAGAGTATTATGCGCCTACTATAGAAGATGCTTAGCCCAAGTATCATAATATAACAATTTAATCACAGCTGATTGTTTCACGGTGGTTACGTTCTAGAGCACAAATAAATAACCGTCAAACACTCAACAGATGATTTACTGTGGAGACAGACGCTCTTAGTTTCATTTTCCTCTGCTGCATTTCATTCATTACATCCGACGTGCAGCAGTAAATATATGCAGCAGTAAATGTCGTCGCAGTGAGACAAACCCGTTTTTTTTCCAACGTGTATTTTACAT
Source organism: Sebastiscus albofasciatus (assembly GCA_916701655.1). Taxonomy (NCBI): domain Eukaryota; kingdom Metazoa; phylum Chordata; class Actinopteri; order Perciformes; family Sebastidae; genus Sebastiscus; species Sebastiscus albofasciatus. The sequence continues at coordinate 23,801 of CAKAOI010047213.1, forward strand.
GAAACAGGCAGACACCCTGAACTGTGTGTGAGTGTGTTTACTGCTGTGAACACCAGTAGCCCTTGTCACATGCATGTTGCTTTTTCATACGTCAGCGGACTAATTTGCCTAAACTTCGCAGGTCTTTAGACCTCGGTGGAAACACAGATAACAGTGGGCTGAAGGAACCTTTTAGTTCCTTAAAAAGTAGTTTCAGGGACTTAAAGTCCTGGGAACTTTTGGTGGAAACCCAGCTCAACATGCTTAATGAAATAATAAAAAAAAGGAATAAGTCACAAGAGATTGCTGATACCGGCCTCTACACACGCCAACATGTGAATAAGAGAGTACTGGCACTTCTTTTTTGCCACTTCAAGCACTGGTCGTGGACAGGAACTTTACCTGGTGCCACCTGTGTGCCCCTGAAAGTCATTTCTGATTGGTCTCAGTTAGACGTAGTGTACACTACAAGCTGTGTACATGGTGGCACCAACAAGACCTCTTTTCTTGGCAACAAAATCATTTTTTTGTCATGCCCTCCAAAAGGACCCATGTTCCCATTCTCAAAGAACTCCTTTGAGCTCCCATTTCTATGGTTAAGACTACGAGGCTGGGCAAAGACTGTGAGGTTGTAAAGATCCTTCATGGTGAGAAGACACCATTGTTGACTTGTCACATTTTGTACAGTCAATCATTACTCCAGCCTCCTGTCTTAAAGGCACCCTTGGGAGTTTTTGGCCACTGCGGAGAGCCTCTACGAGCGGGTCCCCGTTTTGTTTGTAACATGCATGCACCCGAGAACGCACATGCAGGAGCACACGAGTAGCATGCTTCACCTTCTGTTGTTGGTTTCATGCCATTCCACTGATTAACAGATGGTGGTGGTAATACGCCAACAAAGGCAGGGAAGATGACTCTTAGCTACAGTAGTAAACATGGATGTTAGCAATGTCGGATTTAAAGGGGTACACCACCCAAATTCAGAATTCCAATATGTTGTTTCTATGGCCTAGTAAAGTTCAATCAATATTTGTGAATATGAGCTGTTCTCTCTCAAAGCCAGAAACCAGAGAAGTAAGTCTCAAACTTGTGATGTTATCGGATATAAAGTCTGGAGCTGCTCCGTAGACAATGAATTGGAGACTGATTTTGTGGACCTACAGAATGATTGTTTTCTTTTTTTATACCCAAATGAGCGTTATGCTATTGCATTGTTGTTGGTTGTGAAACAGAAAATGTTCCCATATACTCAGAACATTCCTCTGGGTGCTTTCAGTGTCATCTAGAACATCTCTCCCCATTCATCGTCTATGGAGCAGCTCCACACTTTGTACCCTATGAAATGACAAGTTTGAGTTTTAGCACTCTAGTTTTTGGATTTGGGAGAGAATTGTTCATGTTTACTAATATTGTTCAACTAACTAGAACTGTATTAGCCCATAGGAATAACATGCATGAATTTTGAAAATGGCCCTTTAAAAGATAAAAAAAAACCTGCTTTGCAAATGAGGAAGGAAGTACACTCAACGCGTCCGTTAGACCTCAAGGATGCACACAATGCCTCTTGGTGAGTAACACCGAGTGCAAACATAATTCTTGTTTGTTTACAAGTAAACTCCATAGAGTCCCTTTAATATAATATGTGTTGAGACTTAAAGCGAAGCCATTTTCTCTTTTTGTTACTTAAGCTAACAAGCTATGAACGCGCCGACAGTGCAGAGTTTGCCTGTGTGTGACAGCTCAGCCTCTGACTGTTCTCAAAACATACCAAGAACTCCAGTTTGTTCTTTTTTTTGTAATATATCATTTTAAGGCTGGCCCAAACTAAAAGATTTTTCGAATCTTTACAGATTTTAAAAATGTGGGAGAACCCCCACATAACGACATGTTATGTTAAATCATTTTTTAACAGTTTTGTTCCTAAAGTGTGTGGAGAGCAACGATTTGGCCAAAACAGCACACCACACACTAATAGATTCCATTCATGAACAACAAGCGGAAAACGAAAAAACGGAAATCTCACAAACAAAATCTGTGAGACCAGGATGGACTTACAAGCCAATTGGGGATGTAAAAAATGCTCTTAACATACCTCATACCACAGGAATATATCTAGAAAGATAATATT